>PQVD01003308.1:0-22642 GCA_003012265.1 Setaria equina
TCCTCATATACACTTTTCTTTTTTTTCTCTCTTTTTTTTCTTTTTTCCTTTTTTTTTTTTCTTTTTTTTTTTTTTTTTTGGCGTCGGCTGTAGGAAGAACTGGTGGCCACCACTTTCTGCTTCCACAAATTTTTGAGATTCTTATTAGATGCTGTTCTAATTACGTAAACTGGATTGGGAACTTTAGCAGATAAAGCAAAAGAATCAAAAAGATTCAATGAAGGAGGTAAATAGAACAATTTGATGATAAAGGGAAAAATACCGAAAACCAGTTTTCGATTCTCCGTCTATCATATCCATCTTACCTTTCTCCTTAATAACTTTTCTCTGCTGCTGTTCAGTAAAGGATCACAGTTTCAAAAATTTCCTGCTCACATCATTACTTCTTCTAATTAATGTTTTTCGGGTATCATTTCAGAAAGTACAGTTATGACATTTAATGAAACGATCAAATCCAATCTAGAACAGTATTAAATATCTGACTTTAATGTTAAAAAACTATTTCACAAGCTGCAGACATCTTCTGAATATAACGTTAAATAAAATGGAAGGAGATATGGAAACTAAGTGGCTGCTGTGATCGAATACTTAATAAAAGAAAAAAAGAGTTGTTCCCCAACCTTACAAATTTGTTCAAGCAATTCGATTTAGTCGAGAGCGGAGAGGTGTTGATTGTTGATTGGTGGGGTTGGCGATGATGGTGATGGATGGATGTGATGCATAAATTTCTGCACCTCTCTGTATGGATGATGAGGAATGATGATGCAGCTGGACAGGAATAATGTATGAGAATGGAAGTTTCCGAAAAGCTCAGAGAGATAGTAATTCACTGACAACTTCCCAGGCTTCCAAATCAACAGACAAAAAGCTATTCAGCTTTCGTCTACACTTTAAAAGACGTGAATTGTACTATGTTTCCATATTGGATACAAAATATTTCTTTCAAGATTATTTCAAAGTATCGAAACTGTAGGAAGGAATGCAGTAACGAGAGTGCTTGATGATATTTCCACGATTTGGATTTGTATTTATCATTCCGGACTATAAGCCGACTTAAACAAAGCTAAGAGCACAATTTGTGGCTTATCGAGACAAATAAATGAATGGTAAGCGTATGTATGTATGTTTGAAAAGAGAATCCTTTATTTTCTTTTTTTTCCTAAAACTAAGTACACAACAAATTTTATCCCTATTCTAATTTCTCAGTGCTACCTACTCTCCCTGTTAGCTTCCACTTTCACTTTGCTGTTAAGCGCTTCAGACTCCACAAAGTTAGTGAGCTATTAAGCAAGTCAACTTAAGCTAAGACTCTCAACACAATCCAGTTCTAAATCCTAAATGCATACTGTACAAAAGAACATCCGTGAAGCCTAAACTCCGTTCTTCTATTCACTAACCCTCCATACTTGCATCAGATCGTCTTTAAACCATGTCTGCTACGATGAATACATTTATAAAAGCGAAAGGATTGTTAAATTAATGATTTTGAATAAACCAAAAAATAAGAAAGTACAGAAATACTGAAATGATGAGAGTTATCAATGAGATCAGTAACTTAGTAATTCAATATTTCCTTATTCATACCTCTTCAGTTGATCCCCGCTTCAATAGTGATGAAAAATGAGCTCTCCTGGTTAAATTATTAAAAAATTTTCACACTCAAAAAGCTAGAAAACTGAATGAAATTTATGATGGCCAGTAGTAGTTCGTACCTAAATATATAGATTATCTTTATTTGTTATATATATATATTCTATGAACTACTACATATTTCATATTTCAGTAAAGTCTCCTTAGTTCTTGTCGAAAGCTGAACCTTAGCGAAGCAGTCATTAGGGCCGGAAACAGCTGCAAAAATCTGACAGTATGCAGAGCAGACATTTCAAAGATTATGCATAACTGCTTAAAATGCATAATATACACATACTATAGAAATGATTAGTAGGAGCTAGAAATTAAGAAAGCAAAAAATGGCGATGAATCAGCGTCTGATTTTCTGAAAAAAATTCAGAAATAATATCTTTCAACACTCTGAGAAGTCAAGGACGGAACAGTGGTTGTGAATTTATTCCTCAAATTGATCATTTCCGCGGGAAACTTGCATAATATTTACAATGAAAGCGGCATGAGATAAAGGCATTGAAGACTACTTTGCCATCCAGCAGATTACCATAGCAGAAATGTATGGATCGTAATTCAACGAGAGAAAAGTTCAGCAAACTATAGCTGGGGGGATCTGTTGTGTAACTTTTTGACTGAACAGACAAATATCCAGAGAAATTTAAGACCAGTTCCTTTAAGCATTTCCAATTACAACTGTTATAAGAAGAGTTCAATAAGTGAAAGTAAATTCTTTGGCCATAAGAATATTCCAAACGAGAAAATGAAAAACAACTCTGTTTTCAGAGTCTATGTATTGGGAACTTGAAAAGGAATGAATTATAAAGGTAAAACTGCATTTATAGAATTGTGATGTTATCTGTTCAATTACGGGACCTCTGTTAAGCAAATAGTTTTACGGATAGTGCGCCAACAACGTCTTTAAATGCTCAGATGACGATAATCAATATCCAAATAATATATATGGAAGAAAAAACAAAATGTAACCTTTTTCTATCTGTATGGTTATCGTCCAGTTGTTCCAGCCACTCATTAATTGCCTGAATTTGATCAAAATTGAGCATCGAAGGTTCATCACCGGCAACTACTTGTAATATCAGGTCCTGAAGGAACCAACTCGGCTAGTGGACGTTGAAAAAGATAGGAAAAATGCTAAGGTTAGTAAGAATAATAAGTAGCATCACCGGCAGCTCCTCTCAAAAAGAACCTTGTTTTACTTTCCTTTCTGTACTTATAAGTAAGACAAGATGATTCAACAGCAGAAAAGATTAAAATACCTTTACATTACGAAGAAAAATCCTTTCTCATAATTAACCTTAATTTGCTGATTATCAACAGTAGAAAGGATGTGTGGTTGTTTTGAAATGGCTGCTTTAAGAAGCCGTTGCCTGAGATCTGATATACATTGTGAACTGGACGCATCTGTTGAGGACCTGTAGTATGATTCTTACAAAAGTTTAACTTTTTATCAGATAGTGAGATTGCTTATTGGAACGTGGATGGAAGGTTATTTCTATTCTCGTTCCTTTTTTGGATCAGATCAAAGGTTCAGAAAATTGAGGTGTCGAATTTTTCATGTCTTGTTGTTTTCATTTGATTTCAAGAAACGCAGAGAATCTGGAGTCTGAGGAACCTGCCAGGAATTTTGGAATGCTTTAACCAGCACTGCTTCAGAGACTCTCTCCATTCCCGGTGATGGTTTGGCTAATGCCATACACCTATACTGATGATATTTACATTTGCTATGTGAATAAGGAATGTGCATGCTACAAGGAGACGAAGGTAGTAGTTAGATCCAGCTCTGTTTCTCGACCGGTCAAGGCTGTACAGAGTGAAATGGCACGACGACAGACACACACACACACAGGTGACTGTTTATCTGTGGTGGATAAAGGGCTGTTGCTATTGTAAACAGTTGCTAAATGTCGACCGAATGGACCAGAAACCACTCGGCCTAATCTGTTCTTTTCTGTGTGGCGAGAGGAACAAAGCTTCGTAAGCATTCTTTCTGTATCGACATCGGAAGTCTGGATGTACGGGTGATTCATGGGGAAAGAGTTTTTCCGTACTCCTTTCTTCGGGTATTTCTCCCTTCAGATCAGATTGAATTGAAGCCTCCTTCCCTCTCTTGTCCCTTCTGGAGAGAAACTGAAAACCATGCCTCTCAGATCAGACAGTTCGAATAGTCCATTTCTGATCCGTTAATCAAAGACGAGTATTTGATTCTCCCCCAGTGCTGCTTTCATCTTCTCTGTGCAGATGACCTCTCTGATCCCGACCTATCTTGCCGTTATCCTTTTGTAGTCTACCTTAAGTCAAGATTAGTCGCAATCCAGCCTAGGGGTACTTTTAGTTCGCATGGAAAACTGTTAGGAGCAGAGGTTGTTTTTGACTCTTACCCACTGAAATGAAAACCAAGCCTACTTCAATACTGAATATTTAAATATCCATTAAAAAAACGATGAAATAATAAATGCTGTATATAAAATGAAGGTATAATGAAATCCAAATATTTTTTTAGAATCTCTGAAGAACTTCAAAAATCGAAGTAACGAACTGCTTCGTTAAAATTTTAAGAGTGATATGATTGCTGATATCCTTGAGCAACGATTCCACCGTATCGTCTAAATTATCCGTAATCTGATCGAACGGCAACGCCTTCCAATTTGCTACTTGTACCAATCCTGCAATTTTGATACTTCCTTTCCAAATGAGAAAGCAGAAATCGAATTGAGCAATTTAATATGAAAGAGCAAAAAAAAGGAAAGACTGCCTCGTTCTGCTGTAGAAAAATTAAATTTTGCAAGAAGCAAATATGCGGATGACGTCATTTAATTATTTTTTTGATTTCGGTCAGTTGCAACCCATTAATCAATATCATTCATTTAAAGGCACTTTATCAGTTCAGTATTTAATGAAAGTCCCGCTGAGGAAAAAAATTATTTCTTTCTCTCTCCACTTTAAACACCGCGAGCCAGTGGCACTTTACAGCAAACAACACAATTTTTGATCCCAAGCTTACTTCTTCTCATCCTTCCCTTCTTTCTGTCCAAACGGAATGTTTGTCTTGTAAGGTGGTGAATTAGCTACAGTAGTTTGTATGTTTGCATCGGATTGGTGATTAGATGGGGGATGTGTTGTACTCTCTTATTCTTCCTATGCCCCACGTGATTATTCAACCCTTATCAGCTTATCACAATTAATATAATCATTGCTGTCATCGCCATAACGATCATCCATCCGTCTCATAAAGACAACATAACTAGAAGCCGATCCATCTCCTACCTCTTTCTTATCAGTTAGCATATGCTTTCCTTCTCTTCCTTAAAATTTGTTTGCATTGAGCAGTACCCTTACCACCATCATTTTAATTTTATCTCCCCACAAATGATAAATAAAGTGAAAATCTTTGGCAGACTTGATAAACAATCCTCGAATAAGCACACGGACGTTCAGGATGCAATTATGTCTTACCTTACATCAGCTCTCACTGAATTTAACTCGATGTATAGAAAAAAAAAGGAGTTGTATCATTCTTGCCTAAGTACTGGAACTTCCTTGAGGAGAAATCAATCCTAAATGAAGAAGAAAAAGAGAAAATGACCTTGTTTGTAAAGCATTCGAAGTATGATTCAAACTTCGAATCTCTCAACAGAAATTAGCGCTGGATTGACTTTCGATGTAAATGTAAATCGAAGTTGGGATGGAATAAAACAAATCAAGCGAAATAAAGTTCAGAGAGTTTATTCAAATTTCAATGCATTTAATTTTTCTCTTTCTCCTCAACTAAATTGCAAATCCGTTTTCCTTGGAATGTTCAATTTTCATTTCAACATTGTTTGTTTGGCTTCTGTTACTTTGTCATAAACTCCCCTGTCTGTTTTTGACGACATCAAGGATTAAAAGGACTTTCACTGCAGCACTGTTGTAATCTTGTTCAGTACGTTACGCCCTGAATGCAATTTCAACAAACATCTCAATTACTTCTTTCCTGCCCACCTCTTTTCTTGAAAGGGAAATATGAATGGAGAAATGAAGTGAAGTTTTCAGTTATTGAATATACGGTGTACACATGCACACGGCTGTGCTAACCAGTTAGAGTCTTCCAAGTTATTCGAACTGAGTTATGTAAAACTCAAAAGACAGAAGGGAAAACGTGTTTGTGATGGATTTGGATTGCCTGCAAGTAATTGCAGTCGTTGTGATGTGTTATTATGAGATGACACTAGAAAGGTGATATTGTACTTAGAAAGATTGTACTTTTTATGATAGCACTGATGAATTGATAACTTATTTTGTTGCATTTCCTCTAGAAAGAAGACAAGATACAGCGATACTTTCTTCACAAGACCCACTGAGAAATTGTGATTTTGACGGGTGACGGTACCTTTCTTCAGTGTTTATTGTTTAAGAGTTCTCCCGCTAAGATATATGTCGGGTGGTATCCTTCCCCCGGGTTTTTTCCTGCTCTTCCATGTCTCCAACTCATTCCAATTAATAACTTGTTTTAAGGAATAAGCACCCTACCAAGTACCCTCCCCTTTCACTCTTGCCGTTCTGGAATAAGCACTTCAGAGAAAACAACACCTCTTTACCGGAACTCTTTTCAACACCGTCCTTGATATTACTTTTTTTTCTCTACTTTCACCAAAATTCTCCACAAAACCACAAAACAGGTCCACTTTCTTATTTTCAAATCGCAACGATCTTCGTCATCGTTAGATGAAGCAATAAAAATTCAAGGTGCATTAACAGCACCGTTTCTCTACATTTCAGTTCTTTCTCACTCAGCTCAAATAGAATCGAAAGCATTATGCACTGATGGCTTAATAGAAGTTTTTTCTAATTAGATGAAATGGATCTGATAAAAGAGACACACTGCACTGATCAAGTTGTAAAGAACATTTTTAAATTTTAATCAGGGCTGAAAAACTATAGTGAAAATTACTGCTCATTGATACAGTCGCAGAAGTTACTTTAGCTATCCCTCGGTAATTCTGAAATATTTCGACAGCTTAAGAAAGCTTAAGTATCATCTTCAGCCTTCCAAGGAGTATATGTTATTCAGATAAGACTAACTGATAGCGTCATTTTGTGTTTAGTATTGACTGCAGTTGGAATATTATATAATATATATCTGCTTGATCCGTTCTCGTGATGGTTAACTGAACAGAAAGCCCTATGGTGTAATAAAATGTGTTGTATCTTTACAGCGCAGATAAGGATAAGAATTAAAAGGAAGAGGTAAAGTGTCGTGGAGAATATGTCAAAGATAATTAGTGACAACAAATCCTCTTTTGATAGAAAAGAAAAAGGGTAGAAAGATAAGGAAGTGAGAAGGGATATGACGGGGTGATCGACCGGTGAATGGCAGTGGTACTAAGAGGCAAAGTAACTGAATGAAACAGTTAGTATGCTAGCAAGGTCAAACGACAAAGTAGGGTTAAAATATCGAATAAATTTAGTAGTTATTGTTTAAAGTGATTTCTGAAAAACTTTTAAAAAATCGGAGGAGTAAGAAAAAATTAGATTACCCCTCGTTGCTTCTACTTCTGTTCTTCGAAATCCAATTGTGCTCGAACTTCAAAAAAGTCTGCGGTGCAGTAGAAGATTTTGAGAATTTTTCCAAATCACATGTCTCTTCTTTACAATTCCACAAACAGCAGATGACCTTGACAAAAATGGCAGCACATCGGCGATGCCAAGGTGAAGCCGCCGATAGGATTGAAGATATATGCGTAGTATAAGAAAAAAAAGATAATTTGAATCAATGATAATTTTAAAAAAAGATAATTTTGAATTAATTTGATTCTTGCAATCTCTAATTCTTCTAACTTAAAACGATCATTGGAACAATAACACCAATTGAAATAGCTCAATTGCATCTGGAAGCACTGTAGAGTTCGAAGAAATCAAGATACTAAAATAATAATTCCAAAGATACAGATGGTATTTCAGACTTCTACATGATTTGTGCTATTTGCAATGCGCTATCATACATTAACAAATTCTGTAAAGCAGATAAAAATGGAAATGCTATGAAGAATGGAAGTCTGTGTAAACTTTTTGTTTGCTTTTTATTTTATAATTCTAAAAAATTTCTGCTTGCTTTTTATAAGCCAACATTTTAGTTTACAACCTCTGAATTTAACCTTAGTGCTATTGTGAACTCTAATACTACTAGCTAATTTGTGAAAAATGTAGAAAAGAGTGAAACTATTACTAAGCCCAATTTCATCATTTCATTCTTGCCGTTGCCTCTGCATCTTAGACGACATTTAATGTGACAACCTTTTTCATATCAAACGACACACAACTCAAATTAGTTAAGGTCCAAAGAATTAGACTTCTAGTTTACAGTTTTCTAATTCATAGGTATCAATCTTTCACAATCGAAATCTATTTCGAGCTAACTTATGACTCCTTGTTTAAATCCATTATAGAAGTTCAACAGTTTGGCGAAGAACTTGCAATCAAATAGTCTGGTTCTCTCTTTCAGCATCTTTTTCCCCTTCTCTCTCTCTCTTATTCTTTCTCCCTGTTATTCCATCATTCATTCTATAAAAAGCAAATTCAAGGATAAATGGAGAGTATGCGGAGTGCTTGTCACAGCGACTTTATCATCATCTCAGATCGCGGAAATCACCTGACTCACCTTGAAAAACGCAAAGTCTGTAGCAGGAGTCTTTTCTTTCCTCCTCAGAAGCAGCGTTTTAGCCCCATCGACAACCTCCTCTACAGATAACGATGGCTACGAAAGTTTTAGAAAAATTCCAAATTGGATGCACTGGGAGGGAGCGACAGGCGTAAATATACCTGTTCTTCAGTGTTAAGCAAGTAATGGGATCGACAAATTTAATACATAGATCTCATCTTTTTCGACAACCATACAGCAGCCAGCGAAGTTTTTTTCAAGGGCATTTCCGAAAATTTTCACTAACTTTCGACATCGAAAGATGGAAAAACGGATTCATCATCTAATTTATTGACTGAATGGTCCAGCAGACTGAAGAATGATTGTACCGTTATAATGGCATTAACGACAACAGTGCCTGCTAACTGAACAAGGCAACTACAACGATAAGTAAGGGGATTATTTTACTGATACGTACGTTCAGCTTTATGTCAGATTCTCAGCAATCATTTCATCTCTTTAAAGAATTTCTTTTTTCATAATTGATGCAATACTGATAGTAATAATGCTAATAAACTGAAATTAAAATGAAGAAAATGATTTTCTTTTGCGACCAGATGAGTAAAGACTTGTTTTAAAGAAATTACAAAACAAGGAGAGATTGACGAATGGCATTATGAGGAAAAAGAGGAAATTACTGAAATACGAACTTCGAACTATAACTAAAATGTAATTGTTTGTAGCTATTTCAATTAATCAGAAGCAAGATGTATTGAAAATTTATGGTTGAAAATGTTGCAGAGATAGAAAAAATTAATTAATAAAACCAGTAAATAATGGGAAATGGAATAACTGAATAAATAAATAAATTCAAAATACTGAAAGAGCAAAACAGTAGAGTCCAGTTCTTCTTTTCTCCTATCCTCCTCTCATGAATTCCTCCTAATACCTGCTTAAATCTAAAATTAGGAAGAAAATAAAAAAGTAGCATTAAAATCTAAGTGCTATGAAAAAAAAAAAGTAAAAATAGCTGCCGATTGACACTTAATTTTGATGGGGAAATCGAAATCCTAGTTAATCTATGCTTGAATCATTTTCGAACCAGGGACGACAAGCAGGCAGAATGGCTTCTAGCCTCTTTCAAAGGATTATGCTTAACATAAACCTCAGCTTGCTACTGTTACTGCCAAGAGATGTAGTTTCTGGCTTGGATTTAGACAGCGCTAGGGAAAACATTAGATAAGATTGGTCTATATGATTGCTTAAAGAAGTGACAAGCAATGAAATATATTTTAGAGCGAGGGATGTTACAAATCATTGGTGAAGGGGCATGAATAATATACTTTTCGAAGGAACTACAACAAATGTCACGTACAATCTTAATGTTTTCTGGCACAGTTGAATTAAAGGTCACCTTTTGAATTGACGGCTAGTTGTGGCATGCCTAAAGCACTAAGCACTGTATCGACCAGCTGACTGAGCAACGTGGCACCGGAGACAATTGCGTAGGAATCGACAAGCATATGGCCATCACGTGCACACGTGAGGCAATGTTGTGGCCGAACTGATTCGACTACAACACGCACCGGGAACATACTCATGTTGAGCGGGATTCTGAATCCTTTTGAGCAGTTCACAGGAAATCCAGCTTTCTAGAAACCAGATGTTAACTAAATGATAATTACAATGTCAAATTTGTTGAGAACGGTAAATATCGAAAAGAAGCAATGTAAAATTTTGACAATAAAGGTTTGGAAAGAAAAGAATGGATAGACTACGAAGTACCCTAAAAAGTACCATATATGGAACTGTTAGAACAGATCAATGACTTCAGTTCTCAAGAGAAAGAACAAAATGAAGAAGAAGAGAGAAAGGGCCTTATTTTCCAACCCGATAATAAATATTTCCGGGAACTTCTACATATTTTGAGTCCCATTGAAGTTTTTTGGATCTAAGTGATAGATTGAAGATGACCAGAATTTAAATTTAAAATTTTGCATTAAAATGAGGTGTCGATAAGTGAAAAATTAATATATGACTTACTTATGTGAGTATAATAGGCTTAACGAAGAAGAAAATTAAAAGTGTTGTAGCAGTCCAAAATTTCAGTTAAAAGCAGAAGACAAGTAAATAAAGATCAGAGAGTGACCAGTCCTGCAGTAATATTCGTGTTGGTAACAATAAATGTACTTTGAACCCCAGTCTTCTCGGTTGGTTCTCCTGAAATGAATCGGATATGGATTTTACTTTATCCCTAGATTGAATAAGACGTATTTTAATTTTCTGTGTTATACGCCTGGATGTTTTATGCACGATTAAACTCCTGCTCCTAATAAGTAGAATATTAATACAGAAATTTAGGAAATGAAAATATTGATGTATAGGTCAGGAAGTAGAATGTATAAACACACACAGATGAAAGTAAGACATGAAGCAGGTTTTGCAAGAATCAAAAGAACAGAAATTTAACGCCTCTGATTCGTGAAAACAACCTTGTCCTTAGTCATTTGGTTTTCATTTTCCATTCATTTTTTGAGGAAATTTGGCACTGCGCATTTCTTAAGAAAAATTCCAAATCATCTTTGAAGTGGCCAAAAAAGTATTAGTTGCATAATATTTTGGAGCAAGACCACAGAAATAATTATTACGTGCGTTTCAAAACCTGTGCATCCATTTCGTGCTTAGTATGAACGATAATTGATGAAGTATCTGATAGTTCAACAGCACAATACGCTTGTCATCATTGATGAATCTCCTGTATTTTTAAAAGAATTTAACAGTATGGTGAATTAAATGTTGGATGAAAAAATTGGAAAGAAAATTTGGAAACTTGATAATCGCCCAAAATCGCACTAGAATATTTGTTAACATATTAGCTCTCACAAGTAATTCATTCAACGAATTGGTTTTTCAATTAGTATTTTTAAAATATTATGAAAAATTTTATTAAGCAGCAGTAATCACTAAAATAATGTCTAATGTCTATAACTTTATAATAGCTGTTTTTAGGAGAAAAAATTACAAGTCTTATTTTGATAAAACTCTGAAGTTATGACTACTTCGGTAATAGAAATTTCAGCAGAATGCAATTATAATATTCAAAATCCTAAGAATTGAATTAACGATTTAAGAAGAAAGTCCCAAAATGCGACCTCCTCTTAAGAATTCAGAATGCACAAATTTGGAGAGTATTAAATTTTTAAATTTTTTTTTTTTGGAAGTAATAGTAATATCAGATAATAATGGTCACTTAGTAAGCGAATTTGAATTAGAATGCTCTTGAAACTAGGAATCAAGATGGAAATCATACGACAAGAAAACTGTTATCAAAGAAGTGACCCATCATCTATTGCGGGTTAAGCAGCCGTTGTTGCTGCCACTGATAAGATTGATAGTGAGGGATGGAGGAAAAAGTAAGTGAATGAAATGAATGAATGCTGAATGGGGGGGATGAGATAGATGGACTATCACCAGCACGTTATCATCACGTTATCAATCCAGGTGTGGAGGAAGCAGCACTGTCACCTACCTACCTACCTCATGGCCCACAGCTGTGCTATCCGAGCTGATCATCGCCGACTGCCTCTCTGTCTACCAGTGAGCCCACTGACTGTCTGATTAAATCAAGGATAGATAGCAGCGATACGTATCTCTCTCTGGGCAATCTCTCTCTACGGACTCCGCCCTGAAAGCTTTTGGCCACAGAGATCGAGCCACGCCCTCAGTGTGTCGAGGACGGATTTGTCGGCGGCTCGACGGATACGAGCAGGCTGCAAACAGCTTAATGGGAGTCATCCCTTGCTACCGTATTCTGGCTAACTAATGGTAGTTTTAATATCCGAGTACTGTATAGAGCGTGTTACATTTCACTCTTTCATCTTATCACTGTCACTTAATTAGCTGATATATATGACGTTGATTTGTTAACTCAGGCGAATCTGTTTAAATATTCATTTCATTCAGTAGCTTCTGGGAAATCATAATCCAAAGCCCTGAAGTTTCTAGTTAAAGCTCAATTAACCCTGCTGAATCTCTGTTATGACTACTGCTACACTGACTACATCTCCGCCCTGATATGACCCTTTCAGCGACTGTTCCATACAAAATATGTCAACAAAATATTTTAAAAAATTACAAAGACCAGTTCGAAACCGAATTCTTGACAGCAAACATTAGCATTTACGTAACTTTCACCTATTGTCGTGTTGCGGGATGACATTGGTGAAGGCGATGTGGAAAGCATTTAGGGTGTCGCTCATACTGCTATTGATGCTGTTGTTGTTGTCGAAGGAGATGAAGAAGAAAGTATTTCAAAAAAGGTTGAAGAGCATCAACATCAGCAGCAGTAGCAGCAGCAGCAGCAGCAGCAGCAGCATCATTAGTAGTAGCTACAGAGGGCTAAAATGAAAGAAAGAGATGTGAAGGTGGAAGGTGGAAGGTAGAAGGTGGAGAAGACCTTCCCTACTACACTCCATCATCATCATCAAACAACCAAAAAAGGTACAGATAAGTAGAAGTAGGAGCAGTTGTGAGCGACAAATCATAACTGGTTTTAGCGGATTGGAACAAATTTTTGAAGACGATGAAGAAATCGAAAAGGAAATGAAGGTGAAAGCCGCTTCTTGCAGTTGCGCACACACAGGCATGCATCGCTTTCTCCGTTGGTGCTACTGCCAAGGGTCTTCTTTTCTGATAATTATAATTGTAACGATAGCAGTAATGATAATGTAATAGTGATGCTAACACAACAATCTAATGGAAACAACAAGTAACTTTAGCAAATACTCGATCACTATGTTCTGATGAAAAAGTGCATAACAATGGTAAAGTGATAAAGTCTCCAGGAAATCATATTAGAAAGTATCATTGGTAATAGTTCATCAGTAGTAAAATGGTGATAATAAGACGGCTGATAATAGTGGAATCTTTACTCACTAAGCAAATTTTGCTAAAAACAAGCTGACAGTTAAGGATCAAACATCATGAAGTTATTTGGTTTCCGGCAAAAAATTTCTGCTAAAAAATTATAATAAATCTCGAGTTTGTGATAGCCATCACAAAGAAATTCTATATATGTTAATTTTTATCAAAAAAGACGGTTGCAATGACTAAGTTTTGCAAATAATAATGTCTGTGATAATGATATTGTCTCGCTATGCTAAGATTATTTTTTTGTCGGAAGATTTATCTTTGCTGTTTGCCTGATTGTGCATTCTTTGTGAATGTCATGTGCATGGTCCCACTTAAGACATCATAAAACTTTTTCTTCTCTTATAATGAGGTTTGAATTCATCTCAAGTAATTTTATTTTCTTATATTTCTTTTATTTTTCTTAAATAACCTACCTATTGTATAACAGCCACAGTCAGCTGCTTTATACTTTCTTAGATAAGATAGGCAGTTATTTTCATCTTCTAAATTTACACTTCGCCGAACTAGAAAAACAAAAATTAATGAACCGGCTTGAAGAAGTATTGGTTCGTTTTCTAATTAGCCTCCCTAAAGAATATTTGAAAATTGGAACTATAAGTTGCCAAGTCAGTCATCAGTGATAGCGACGATATATAAAATGTTGCTCAAATAATTTCTACTTCAAACAGAAAAATAAACAAATAGAAATTTTTTATTGGTGAATTCAAGTGATTACTGAATGAAAGTGAAATGATTTGTGTAATTTTAGAAATGTTCTTATGACTTTGCAAAAATACTATTTTGCATAATTGATGTCACTTATTTCTTTTCATGCAACCCCTGACTTCTGAAATAATAAGGGCCAGGATGCGATGAAGTGAAAGGTGAAAATATTGATGATAGTTCATATATCATTAAAGATGATTAAAAAAAACAGGAAAAGAAACCAACATAATAAATAAAAATCAAGTTTTGGACCAAACCATTTCGTAAGAGAACATGATGATGACGATTTGCCGAGGTAACAAATCCGGATCACGTTATTTGAAAAAATATTGCTCTTACAAAAACAAAAAATTGCGTTGAATTATAACTATTTACATTTTTTTCTCTTTGGATAACTTCTGTTTCTATCAAAATGTTACGTGAGATGTCGCAATCGAACGTAATAGCTAAGACTGTCAGAGAGATAACTGAGATATTTGAAAATTCAATTGTTTTTTCATAGAAAATCTTTAAAGGCTAGTAACAATGTCATTAAAGAACCGGGTTCAGTGAGTTGCTAGATTAATTTTTGAGCAAACTGTAATACTTAATTAATTAACAAGATTGCATCAATTTAATGCGATTTACAACTTTATCAGTTTCTTATTCATTAATTTAAGAAATTCTTGGATGTTTTAATCTTATCATTTATCACCGATTTAATTGCTATGATATTTCGATTGCTTATGAATTGCATGTCTCAACCTTACATTTGTAAAAATTGCAGTTCAATTGTTAAAGAGTAAAAGAAATGTTGTTTTAATAAAAACCAGCTCCAAGCAATGTCAACGAGCGTTTCCAATCGTTCAGGTTCCCTGCAAGACAAGGTGAAAATTTGAGTTTTGTTATTTATTGATAGATATGACCAACTGGATACAGAATGTGCATATGAAAATGAACAACAGTAGAAGAGCAGTGGTGATAAGAACAGTATAGCAGGATGAGATTATCACTGATTTCGAGAATATTCCTGGCCGGTTAGGAACGGAGCGTACCGAATCAGCAGGGCATCGGCGTTGGAATAGCAGTAGCAAGCAGCTTAGCGATCATAAATTAAACTGTGCAGCATATTGGTGTGAAATTTGTTGCATTTTAATTCTTCCTCCGCCCGCTGATTCTCCCTTCCTCTGCTTTGCTACAAATTCCCGAAATTCAGAACTCCTCCCTTGTTTTGGGCATATTGATTACGAATGAGTGAATGAATGATTATTATACATAGGTTTATACATAGGTCTGTCTGTCTGTCCGTCTGTCCCTGTCTGTCTGTGTGTGTGTGTATGTGTGTGTGTGTGTGTGTGTGCATGTGTACGGATGAATGTCTCGTTCCAGTGCCTGCTCGATGGTGGTGCTGATGGCGATGAATATATCAGGGGAAGAAAAGCAGTTATTGATGCTGATATGGACAAAAAGTTGTGGAGAGCAATGCCGATGCCTGAAAGCTTCTCCAAAAGTAAACAGTTGATTGGAGCAGAAGTGCCTGCTGTCACACTGATCTTTTAGTCTTTCCGGGAAATGTTATCACTGAGCATTCCTATCATCTTATCCAAGCCCAGTTAAGAAGTGTAATATCTAATTCATATATTACTCACGCTGTTGAATAGACTAATATCAACAACTGCATGATCTCTGTGCTAATTATCTTCTTACGAAATCTCAGACAGGTCTCGTCCCATGAATAGTCTTGAGTAACAATTCTGTCTAAATTCAAACTGGCTAAAACTCGCATCGGACTGTATTGCTGACTGACTGATATTAGTGAATGATAGTATTTTGACATATGAAAGTTGCTGTAACCGCAGATTGACAAAGGCTTCTATGACTGATCTGCAGGAAATTTAGCAATATATGAGGTACTTTTGTAGCATAAAGTTCTCTCTTCCTTTAATGTTTTCATGAGACATTAGTTAACTTCTTGATAGACTTTGTTTTGTTACCTTCATTAAAATAAACTCGATTGGGATGCTGTCTATTCAATATTCTTAAAACAGAGATTAAAATAAAGATAATGAAGAGCTATGAAAAACAGATAATGCAATAAAAATGTCTGAAACTAGCAAGAAAAACAACGATAGTTTTTCTGAATAATAATGTAATATTATAAATCGAACTGAGTATACCAAGATATTTAGACGAAATAGAAATAACAAGTATGAGTAATAAACACATGAAAAGTAGAAAGCTGGTAGATGCTGAACTTTTGGCATAAGAGAGTATCATAATCTATTCCTTACGGTATGCTTCTAAAAAGTATCATTTATCATTTCTTAACAAACAAGAGATAGAGTGAGAACTAAAGAGTTGGAAAATCAAAAGCTCAGAAACTGACCATATTCGCATAGATCCAGCAATTCAAAGTATTAAAATGTGTGATCGAGTTAGTGTCACTTAAAATGCGGGTTCGTGTCTAGTTAGAGATTAACTTGATATTAGCCTGATATAGGATTCGTCATACAGCAGAAAAGTTCCTGGTTTGGAAAAAATTATTGGTTAAAATGTTGCTGTAGTTGACACAAAGGTGTGATTTAAAGATGGTTTAGAATTAAACGATTAGTTGGGTTTAAAACATCGGTAGATACGACAGCAGAAGGATTAGCATAGAGAGTTCAGTAGAAACTGCAATATTCTGTAATTTATGAATTGTAACATTCTTTTGCAGATTTTAAGAAAGAGAGTGAAGTAAAGCTTCCATATATGAATATCTTATATGTTCTAATTACTGATATAATATTATGCTTCGATTAAGTAAATTGACTAGAAAAGGAGCAAAGAGTAATGACCCATTACTAGGTTTAAATTAGTTGTCATCATTTCTTCTGATGAGACAACTAACAACTGTCGAGAATTAATAGTATTATTCATTCTTGAGTAACGAGCAGTTGCCGTTGATCGACCGATCGAAAAATAGTAATTGGAACACGAAAATGAAAAAGAAGAATAAACTGGGGGAGTTGCGGAGTGCGTTATGTAACACATACCCGTTGTCGGTATTTGCTAAAAAGGTAGAAGAATTGGGAATAAACAGGGTGAAAGAGGATGGGACAAAAACAGACCGAAGGGGAAAGTAGCAAAAGAAAGGTAAGGTAGCCGTAACGGTAGCAACGTCTTTGGCGAAGCTCACGAGCTTCCATGTTTAGATGCCTTCAGGGCAATTTTGATGCACCACTAACAGAGGAAAGTGGAAGTGTGTAGCGGGCGGGATAGAGTGTAAAGGAAGAGGAAACTAGTCCATCCGGTCTCTGCTGAAATTTCACTTTTTTCTAAAAATTTAGCCACTAGCATCAATTTACAGACTACTTCTCTTATCTTGTCTTCTTTGCTGTGATTGCTGAATCCGATGCAAGGAGAAAAAGGAAATCAACAAGCATAGTGAAGAAGAGTCTGTCCCATTTACTGAAAACAAACAAAATAAAGTGAAGTGACTTCATCGGTAGCTATGTTATCGCCAAAAGGATGACTTGAAAGAGAAAGACGACTCGAGAATCAGTTTCGGACTTAACCGTACAGGAAGGAGCTGTTTACAACCGGGACTGGAAGGAATCTGTCGCCACTACTCCCTTCCTCCTTCCTAGTCCTTATTGACTGCTGTTATTGTATGATTGCATGCACATTTCCTCCTTTTCATCCAATTTCTAGAATGCGAGTTGAGGGGAAGGTGGAGAAGACAGAACATGCTTCACTCTGCGTGCTTTTAAATTTAAAAATATCAAGAATTCACGATGCCAGCACTTCTGAGAGTTCTCCACTTCTATTGATATGCCATTTCCAGTTTTCTTGTACGATTTCCGTTGCCTAAATAGTTGCTGAATGTCTTCTTCTATCTGAAGCAAGGAGTCAGAAGGATACTGTCAACAGAATCACAAGGAACAGTAAAGAACAAGAAAACGAACAAGACAGATGATACACAGTTACTGAATTCAGCCTTTCATCTAAGTTTATGTTAGGAAGTAGGCACCTTCCACGTCATGAAGAAAATTGTAATTTGGGGATAAGGGATAAGGATAATGAGAATGACAAGTTGTTGCCTCAGACTGATTGGTGGACTATGGAAACTGGTTATCGGCTACCTTTCTTTTCACCTTCTAGAAGCAAGTGTAGAAGGAAGAGGGATGCGAAGACAAGATTGAGTTACTTCGGATGCTGCAGAATAACAGTCATTTGTGAGAGTCCAGATGACAAATGGATTGGAAGAAGGGCGACAAGAAGGGAGGGAGAAGGAAACACCGGAGTAACATTTATTTAATTCTACAATAATGTCACAAATCCCAAGCCCAAATAGTGGAAGTAAACGAAGGACCGATTGGCAATACTCACTGATGCTGATGCTGCTACTACAATAATCCAAACGAGACAGATCTTCTCCCGAAGATGTTACTTGAGAAGAGATTGCCTTGCTGACAGAATCTGGAAGAATTCGGAATTAAAAATACAACATAGAATAACTGTTCCACGATCGATATATTGAACAAAGATCGATCATGATGTGTATGATAAAGGAGAAAAGCGTACTCAACTTGTTATTAATTACTGTCACTAAAAAATCTCAATCAATAAATTCGTAAAATTTAACTCCTGTGGCTACAAGGAAATCTTTTCCCCAGTAGTAATTCATTTAATATTGTTTCTCAGTTTTTTGAATTTAAAAAATCTGCGTCATGTGGTAATTGGTTTTTTCAACAGTAAAATCTTTTCCAGAAATCCAAGGAAGTTTCTAATTCAGGTGTCTCATTTAGCAGTAAAGATAAATATTTACACATGCAGCTCTTGCAATAATCATTGTCATATCCAACCAGTAACAATGGACCAACTTTTCAATTACTGTCATCTTAGAAGCGAAAATAAAACTTTCCAAATATTGGCCATATTGTTTGTCACTTTCAAAACGATCAACAACAAATTTGTGTTGCAGAAAATGAAGGACAATTAGGTCTACAGCAATCCGAGTTTAGGTAAGAATTACTAATAATCCATCTTTGGCAGATTCTCAGTCACTAAATTCAGGTCGTTCAACTCTATGGCACTTGATTAATTAGTGAATGTGGGTGTGACTGAGTACTTATCTTTTTATTTTAAACTTCTTTTCGCAAATTTAAGATAAACAGTGCTGGACTATGTTATATCCTTGAACACATTATCACTTTAAGTTCTTCAAGCGGTAAGGACATGAATAATTAGTTGAATTGGATAATTATTTAGATCAAGTTGAAAGCTGAATAAGACCATGAAGAAATATTTCATTTTTCACCTTTAATCGGTTGTTATTGCTAATCATTTATTATAATTTACTGAGTTTATCATAGGTTTGTTATAATTTAAGAATTAAATCGATTGATCTAAAACGACAAGGCGTTTAAGACTAATATTTGAAAATAAGGCTAAACAAAAAAACAGATTCGAAATCAGTTAGTTAGAGACAAATCATTCGAAGTGCCATAAACTAATTGCTTTTCAGGAATATTGGAGATTTATAAAGAGACTAAACTTCCTTAATTAAAAATTATCTCGATTTTCGGACTTTTTTTCTTAATCTTATTTATAAAGAAACAAAAGTGTTACTGTTATATACTGTAGTAATATATATTATGCTTTTAAATCACTCCACAGAAGTTTTCTGGACTAAAATCCAGAAGATGAGACAAATATAGACATATAATTTGTATTCCAAGTGTTCTGGAAACTTTGGTTGCTTTTGAAGGAAGCTCGAGGATTAAATTAACATATCATTGAACTACAAAGCATATGTATGTATGCTTAAATGCCCTGAGCTTTGGAGAGAAGGAGCTTTGCTAGATTGCTCTCTCAATCAAGAATATAAACGATCTGCATTATTCCAGAGGATTGAAAGTTAAGGCTGAAGACAAGAACGAACAGCTTTATAGTCAAGGCTTCTTCGGCTGCGTTTAGCTGGCTTAAAAAAGAAGATGAAATTAATTCAAAGAAGAAAGTCTGGTCAAAGACTTTTGTTCGATCGATTAGTAAGCCAGTATCATCGATGAAGCTCAACTCTACATGGGAAGAGAAGCAATGCTATTAACATGCACACTCGAGAAATGAAATCTATTAAAAGCAGCCTCCGGAAATCTAGTTCACGACTTAATTAGCTAAGGGTGAGCCTAAAGGACCATAACGTGTCCTGGCTTAAGTTCTACTTACCGTAATTCAGCTTCTAGCTTTTGCTATCGATAATTTTGTGGATGCTTTGCGCTATTAGGAAATTTCCGCAATTTCCCATCCCAACAAAAGAGATTGATTTCATTCTAGTACCTAGTCCACAACTCGATGTTCTCTCTAACCGCTAGTGGTATCAGTCAGCACTGCATCTGCATCTATCGTCTTTTCTTCCTGCCACGAAATCCAAACGATAATCCTGTTAATTAACTTTTTATGCTTCTCTAGCGACTGTTTGTCCTTGCAACTACTTCTAAACATTGACAAACCCATTCCGCTCACACATTAACATGCGCATTTCAAGCTAAATTTCGAAGTGTTTGTTAAAAAGCAAACGATCTTCCATCTGACAACATACAACCTGAGGTTCAATCTCCAACTATCAGACTGATTTAAGGAAGCTAACCGCTATTCAATGAATTCAGCAAGAACGTGTACAACGGGGCATGTCAACATTACATTTGAACTACCCAGTGATCGATTTTGAATCACCAGGAATATGTCTCACCTTCCTTCCACCAAACAAGCATCAAGAAATCAATTTATTTCTAATTAAATTTATCAGCGATATTTATTGGACCTCAATTATCAGCTAGCTTTGCTTATTTCTCTTGCTGCTATTTAGTTCTTCCAACTTTTATAGTATACTTTCGGTCTATCAGTTGATATTGATGATATTGGCATTACATTATCACCTTACTATAATAAAACATACAGATAGATATTTCAAATATAACATCCATATTTTGATAAATATTCCGAGTATTACATCTTTTTATCTTATTACAAAATTTCAGCAGACTTCAATACAAGGTGAACATGATTTGAATGTGATAACTTTTCAACTGCTCCGCATAGATATATCTTCAAGTACTTCAAAGATACTGATCGGCAGTGCCCTACGTCCGCAATCAAATTCATTTCTTTGCCGACCACCAGTTAGGACAAGCCAAGGTCAACATAATTTGAGATCAAATTTCTCTGAATCCCGAAACAGTGTTGCAAATTAATTAGTCAGCTGAATTACAATACGATGAAATCGTTTCTCTTTTTGCACATTTATGGGTTTGTCGGTGTGACTGTATGGAATTCAATCTTTGTTGTACTTTAGGGATTCATAAATGAAATTGAACTTTTTCACGCTACCCACCGATATTTCCCAAATGTGTGCGATTCGAATCAAGGACTGTAAGAGGAATTTCTGGAATGAATCATTAACAGTAAGCTACCAGCCAGTTAGTCTTTCCTAGGAAAAGGAAAGAAACAGCCCTTAGGTTTTTCATTGGCAATTATTGTCTACTAGAGACGACGATTGTCATTGTGGTGATGAACACAAGCCGTGACCGACTGAGCTTACATAAATTTATTTCTGTACAACTCCAACAGCACTTTTCAAAATTTTAGAATTTTAACAAAACACCACAAATTCCATATTGCATTTGTATTTTCACAACCCTTCCCTTCTTCGCACTTATATATTTGTCTCTTTCCATATATGTCTGTTATTCTGCACCTATCGTTAACATAAAATTCAGTGGCGGAAATCAGCCTAATATTTTAGTGTTAACCGAGAGAAATTATTTGCACCAGTAAAATAATAATGAACAATGAGATAATAATAATAATGATGAATAATAATATATAATAGTAAAAAATTGTAGTAATAATAATAATTAATTGTAATTATTAGCAGCAATAAGAAGAATAATTAACAATAAATAAGAATGATGGCAAATAATAAATAAAATAGATAAATAAATATGAATAAATAATAAATCTTTTGTAGCTTTATGTAAATAAATTGCTCGGCCTAAAAGTTACTATTAGTAAGTAAATGATTAAAATTATGTAAAAATAAATTATCAGAGTGATAGATTCTATGCAGAGAGAGAGAGAGAGAAATGATAAGGGAAAAAAATAGTTATTGGTGAATCTTTTTCTTTTTTTTCGATGAAATTTGATATGATCTCAAAATTAGTGATATCTCTGAGCAGGGAAAAAAGAATGCGAATGAAAATAAAAGAAAAGAAAAAAGAGAAAAAAAAAGTGAAACGAAGAAAAAGAATGAAAATTAGAAATTATCAAAGGAAATTAGTAAATTAAATAAATGTTCAAATGTAAATTTACTAGTTAAATTTTTAAAATGAAAAATTTTTGTGACATATTTCATTTATTTCATAAATATTTCTTTGTTTTTTTTCCTTTCATTATAGCTTTTACTATGAAATATTTACAAGTTATTCTAAAATAGTTAAATTTCCGGTTAAATAACAAGAAAAAAAAAGATAACATGATGCTATTCGTCAAATAATTAAGATAATTAGCGGTAGAAAATAAAAAAAAAAGGTATAATATTGGACATAGTTGGATGAGAATTTGAATTGTATTATTTAGCAAAAAATAAAATGAGGAAACTACATTTCGGGAAATGAATGAAAGGGGAGATAGCATCTTGTATTATAAAATTTTGAAATTTAAAATAAACTTCAAAAATTTTAAAGAAAAATTAAAACGAAGGACAAGCACTAAGAGAGAGAGAGGGAAAGA
>PQVD01003310.1:0-27983 GCA_003012265.1 Setaria equina
TTCTTCTTCTCTTATTTATTTCTTTTTTTTTTTTTTTTTTTTTTTTTGTTATTTAATTTTTTTCTTTTTTTTTTTTTTATTTTTTTTTTTTTTTTTTTTTTTTTTTTTACACATAAAAATTTGTTTTGTTCAAAAAATCTACTTTACCAGAAGAAATGCTGATGTTCAGTCAGCAGAACAGATTCGCATAGTAAAAAGGGAGGAATTGGCAGAATACAAATCTAATCTCTGAGTAAATTCATCTTTCCTTTTTCGAAAATTGGCAATTAAATAAATAGGAGTCGTGATTAAAATTTGGAAAAAAAAAAAGAAAAAGAAAAAAGGAAAAAAAAAATGGCCTGTTTTTGATGAGAGTTGAAAGATTTCACTGATAATGCCACTTATCACTCATTTTTGATGCATCAAAAAAAGAGGCAAAACTTCTCTCTATTATCGTTATGAATCCTCACAATACTCATTTCAAACATTCCATCCCAGTATCTATTTTTTTTTCCTTCGAAACAATATCACTGATAAAACAATATCAGTGATATTGTTTCACTGAAGTGATATCATTCCTGTGATTGTCATGCCTTCTGAAGTACATAATCTTTTTATCAGTAGCTGTTCACTTCATGCCTATTACTTGATATCGTTCCAGCTAATTGATTAAGAAATTTCGTTGAATAAAACAAGTTAGAAAGAATTTGACTGAATCATTCTAGCTGTTTAAACTAATATGGAAAAGTGATACATCATTACTATTACATATATATATTATTCCAGTAATTCTGTTCTTATTCCAAGTACATAAAAAGAATTACCAAAATTGTAAAAGTAATTTATTTTTACTACACTGAAACATAGCATTAATAATAAAGTTCCAATTTTCAATTTTCCCTCATCGAAGAAACAACAAAATTACCTTTAATTGAATATTTGATACTTTTTTTTTTTTCTTCAAAATGCTAAATAACAGAGAAGAAATCTGAATATCAAGATTAAGGAAAAGGCCAAAAATATAAAATGAAGTAGATTTTTCTTTTTTGTCTCGATTTGAGTATCACTCTCTAGTATGAAAATTTTTGTTGAAATGATAAAATGATTTTGATTAAACAGTAGTGATAACGATATTATCACAAATCTTTCACAATGAAATTAATTATCTACGATCTATATGTAGAAAAAGTTATTTCGCTACCATTATCGTTACAATTTTCATGTAGTATAGCGTAAAATTTATTTGCGATATGACATCACGAACAATTTTACAATACTTTGTTCCATCCGTATGAAGAAGGCAATTTGAATGGATGGGAGAGAGAGAGAGAGAGAGAGAGAGAGAGGGGGAGAGAGAGAGGGAGACAAAGATTACAATCTCTCAACGATGATGATGAATAAATGTGTCACTGGAAGGAATCATTTGCATTCCTTAACTAACAAACTTCAAATTACAAGAACAAAACTTATCATTTGGTTAAATTCTTCTCTTTGAAAATCGCTATCATGTGAGCATGTACTGTTAATGTGAATTTTTCATACAGGTGTGTGATATTTACTGACTTGAAAATTAAAAAAAAAAAAAAAAAAAAGAGAGAGATAGAAGAGAAGGTAGGAGGGAAAGAAGAAATGAATTTTTCATGTGATATCAATCATTATATTATTGTATTTTATGTTTTAATTAATTGTTGATTGTAAATTTATCGTATTTAATTATTGTTTTTGTTTTTTTCCCCTTTCCTTTACCTATAATATCGGCTACTAATGGGATTTCATTTTTGAGTTCAACAAAAGACAATTCCTATTTTGATTTTTTAATTTTTCCATGCAGCAGCATTCAGTAAAACATGAAAGACTGGATCAATCAGTGCTAAAATGATTTTTTTATCACATTTCACCAAATTGTTTAGTCGTTGAGTGGTGGCCTGTTTCACGGTATGGTTCGAGTTTTGTAAATGATAGAAAAAGAAGGGGAATTTTTCCTTTTTTTTTTCCATTTTTAAATCATTTGTAGAAACGAATTTTTGAATTATGATGAAATTTCTTCTGTTAAGTGAAACTTCTCGAATAACTGGAAACAATCTTTGGTTTATCTATTCTGAGTAGAACTGATAAACTGTTACGATGTTAAATGCTGATAAGAAGTGTTTTCTTATTTAACATTCCAAAATTGACAAACATAGAAGAAAATCCTATAATACCATAAAAATTTAGCCAATTTTTTATTCAATTTTTTGAATGAAAACCTTGAGGAATCTTCGAGAAGGTTTCATCATCCTAATTACCTGATATGATATGCGCTAATTTAGATTTGGGAAATGCTGTTAGATGATGGTAAATGAACTAAATTACTATAGGATTTATCATTTCTTACTCTTACCATCTGCAATCCTCCTCTTATATCAGCACTTCGAATGCTGTGAAGTATCAATTGACCCATCAGAAGGCATCAATTGATCCGTCAGAATTTACCAACTGATCTGTCTGAATGCAATCACCCATCCAATCCTTTTCTCCTACTCATTTCCTGACCCATTTCAATCGTCAGTTAATATTGGCCCTTCCTCAGTTTTCTTGAGAAGGCATCATCTAATTTGAATCTCACTTCGCAATCATTAATCTCGACCTACCATTGTGTCAAGATTGGCCAAGTGTGAATGCACATGAAAGAGAAGGTAGGCAAATGTGCGGAGTGCATAGTTAGACAGATAAATAGGCCGCGATATGGTCCAGAAATCCACACTTCGATCGATTCCTTGGTATTGATTGTTTCAGGCTTAACCCTATCTAGTCCATAGCTCGACCTCTCCCATGCTGAGAGATCTCGACCAATGCCACTCCACCGATCGATCCAACTTCCCCAAGTGGACAGCTTCCTACTCTTCATGTTTTCCCACTCATCTACACTATTATGCTGCCCTCATTTAGTCTATCGATCACGTGTTCCTCACCTTCATATATACACACACACACACATGTATATATATTTCATTAAGCGGTTTCACATGGAAAAGTGACACCTTCTCTGCAAATAGGAGTTTCTTCTGTTGGCTGGAAATTGGCTTTCTAAATGAGGCATGTAGTGAAGATAGACAGATTTGAAGCAGGCTTGAAATAGATTTATCTGACTGGAGGATAGATTTAGTGTCAGATTCCATTATACATGCATTCTTTTGCTTTCTTTAGTTTTTTGATGTATCGAACATAGGCGCATATATCACGGAACTTCTCATTAATGTTGAAAGGGTATGGATCATTCGTAAATTGACTTTGATTATGAAGTGAGCTTGAGATAGATGGATAAGTGAAGTTTTACGTGAAAATATTGCTCATTCAATGGTGTCTCTCTGTTGTTGAGTTTAATTTTAATTTTAGGTCGGGCATTTGCTGCCCAAATGTCGACCGCACCACGCACAATGCTTCATTTTTCGGTGGAAGTTGCAGGAGTACGACCTTGGGA
Source organism: Setaria equina (assembly GCA_003012265.1). Lineage (NCBI taxonomy): Eukaryota > Metazoa > Nematoda > Chromadorea > Rhabditida > Setariidae > Setaria > Setaria equina. The sequence continues at coordinate 3,440 of PQVD01003310.1, forward strand.
GTATGTATTTGTCACAGGTTCAGTACCGGCTTTAGGTGAATGGACGCCATCCAATGCATTTCTTTTATTTCCGGATCCGGACCCCGCGTTAGTTACTTCCTACTCTTTGTTAGCTTGGTTTAATCTAGCAAGTTTAAAAAGTTATAAGGGAGAAAATTTTGAAGTCCAGAAAGTGTATTTCGCTTGTCGGAATTTTCAATCAACTTCCCGTCATTTTTCATGATGTACAGTTCAGTTTCATTTTATTCCTAACTTCGATATCTTGTTTCATTGTTTATATGCCTTCCGTCTTCTCCTTAAATCTTCATCTTTCTGAAATTATTATTTTTTTTTGGGGTAATGGATTTGATAATGCATAAATATAGTTGGGATGTGTGGATCTACCGGAATGACCACACTTTATAAAACGATCATAGGAAGATTTTCTACACTTTTGCATTTTGATGTCTTTGCAATAATATCGATATCCAAAATAAAGTTTTTCTCTAAGCTAAATAAGAATTATTTGTTATCGACACCAAAAAAAAATGTACTTCTTTTCTAGTCGACAGCGTTGGGAAGGTGCGGTAGAAGTTGGATCGGATCCGGTGAAATTCCGTTATTTTGTCGGATATTATTTGCACAGCGGCAGAGAAGAAGAGAAAAATGTATTTTTTTTTTTCTATTACTTGAGTTGAAAAGGAGAACTGGAACATAAAACTTAGGGTACGCGAATGCTATTTTTTTAAGGACTCTCTATTTATCTGTATTCATAATCTGAGCGATTGCAATTGCAGGAATTGGTGGTTAGCAAATGGGAATCATTTTTAAGTCCCAGATCCGTTCTGCCAGCTGTTGAATCGATCTCGGGTGTATGTCATTTGCATGTCACCGACAAATTTGGTTGGAGCTGTATGTTTTTCTAAATTACAGATCTTTTTACTGCAAATTCAGCTCTCGGACGAATCTATTTGTTTTCTATTGAATTAGAAAATTGAATTCTGTTGGGAGAAAACAAGGAACGAAACAAACTAAGGACGTTAGCAAAAATAGCAAATACGGAAAAAATTTCGGAAACAGTGTCAGCTCTATTTCTGGCATATGATAAACTGAAATATAGCATGTCCATTCATTTCGTTTGATTGTTAGAAACGTCTAAATGCGTATCTTTTTAGCTGGCAAGAACCTCGTAAGTGAAGCCTCTCTCATCGGAAAGAATCAGAACGAAATCTTACTTCGTTTTCACGGGAACCCATTCAGATTTTATAAGAAACGTTATGCGGAGCGTTCTTATTGTATTAAAGTGACACCATTTGATCTCAGACATAGAGAGGTCAGTATTATTTTATTGTTATCCGTAGTACAGTACTATATCGGTTTTTAATTATGGAAATTATTAGGAATCGTTGATTCTTCGTGAATATATTCTTCCCTTGAATGTAACAGATTTCATTTGTTAAGCGGACATCAAATATAATTTCGTATTCTATGCTCCCTATTTTAATAGGTTCTATTTTTCTTTGGTATTTCCATACCGTGCTATTCAGTATGGGCACAAAAGAATCTTTCGTTGTCGAGGAAGTTGTCTAAACATTCTGTAAGATGAAAAGAAGGTGAATATATCGTTTCTAATAACTTCAAATGGCTCACGGCTAAAAATTAATTTTTCTCCAAGTTTAGATGTTCACTTACGAATTGAAAGGGTGTGCTTCTTGGCGAGCATGGTCATACGCTGTAGGCCTTTTTGAAATGTTACTGTTGTTGTCTTGTGATGTAGAACTAGTAAAACAAGTTTTTATAAGGCTTGTTTTCAATTTGGTTTAGTGTTTCCTTGTAGGAATATGATTTAAAAGGTTCTTAGCTAGGTAGTACTGACGAGATAAAGTTTGAAATCTTCCAGCTATACAGGATAACGCCTTACTTGTATTTCATGTTGTGGGCATGAAAAAATAGATATTTAACGTGAGATCCATACATCCTCCACACAATCATCTGACAAGTGTAATAGTCATCTTTTTTCTAAATGTTGCACAGTGTGTTATTACTATTGTATGTAGAATCCCCTCCTTTTCCCTACCTCAGGATGTGAAAGTCTTTTTTTAATTCGATTCCTATTGCTTAATGCTGCTTCTTTTTTTTCACATTAGTGCTTCCAATTTAAAATACTGAATTTACTAAAACAATCTTAGCACTATCTCGAAGCAGGTGTAGTTTAATAAAAAAGATCTCTGAATGATAACTTCCAAAATAAAAAAAAAAATTGCTACTTCATGCGTCTTCGTTTATTTTTTCTTAATAAGCATTTCACTTCCAGAATATAAGGAATGATCCCTCTGTCTTAGTTAGAATATCAAAAGCAATTTTTTCTAAATAATAGTCCAAATTTTTTTCTTCTAAGATGAAAACTCGTGATATCTTTGCACAATTATAAATGTCATGCACAATATAGTACTTTAATGCATGAATGTGTTGTACCGTGTTGTAAACTTGGAAATGTATAATAAATTGTCATATTGTAAGCAAATTCTTTTAAATTTGATAAGTTTCGTTTTATAGGCTGGCAGTGTAGATGACGATGATAATGAGGAAAGTCAGGATCTCATGCAACCCGTAATACCGTCATATTCGGTGGCACATATTGCTGTAAGATATTTTATCTTTATAACTTCTTTAAAATTATTCATATTTTTTGTGTAGATGTGCAATGTATATTTTCTTTTTCTAATAAACATAACAGGAATCAAGCTAATAAAGAAACGAAATAGCGTAAGGGGTTTTTTTATTGGGTATGTAAATTAGGTTAGTCCTTACTTTTAGAACTCTGAAATCGATATTTGATAGGTTGCCTTAGCATATTTGATTGCTTTAGGGAAGTTTGTTTATTTTATTTACTGAAGTTTAACTTTACCTGAACTAGCATGCATTTGCGCCACGTACGCTTATATGCCATGACACACTTTTGTCAAGATGCTTCTTGATCCCTTATGAAGTTTCACTGTTGAGACTTTACGCAAATTCCATCATTCCGGTTCTGTGTTATACGAATAAAACACATTCCGGTATAAACACACTTTATACGGCAAGAAGTGGTTGGATGGCATTTGTATTCCTGAAAATTCAAACAAACAAGGGATTGCGGACTGAATGCTGACTAATCGATTTGATATACTGAATGCCTGAAGGGATCAATCAATGGAATGATTTGATACCCAACGTCGTAATTTTTTTTCAGAAAGGCATCCATACATTTCTATCCGGCGTGCATCGGTAAAAGCGCTGCATTGAATAACCGGATATCCCTGGAATCTTTTTACTCTACTGAATCCGTGACTGCTAGATCGACACAAGTGACATAGATATGTCCGTAGTTCACTAGGGAGTGGCGCAAATGCTACGTAGTCTTTCTTTACTTGATGTTGTAGAAATCCCAAATCTTCATATTTATTCATAATTTAGCCGTACGGAACAGTGTATTTTGAATGGTATTTTTAAAGTGAAAAAAAAAGAAAGAAAGACACTTTTGCAGAGATTTGTAGTGAAACACGTGGCTTGAAAGTGCGAACTGGTGGACTAAGGATTCCATTTTGCACAACATCTAGGGTTCTGTATAACCAAACAGTATAGGGTGTTGCATTCTTTTTGATTCCTCTGTTTCGATATGATGATTTTTGCCAGACAACTTTAAATTAGTAAATAGTGTCCTGCCAAAAGCCTCAACTTGTTCTTCAACCTTATTCTTATCCAATTTGGCCATTGTTGCATAGATTTCCACGAAATTTTATGCGGAATATTTATTTAAATATTCGTCTGAGACGGAAATTATGGGTCGTCAAAGGAAATTCAGTGATTAGGTTTCTCTACTCAGGTAATTCACTCATGGTTCTTTCGAATTTTTCCTGAGTTAAATATCGTTTGAAGTTGGATCTTATTTTGAAGGATTTTTTGTTTGCACACACTAGAAATAACGAAACAATACTTTAAGACGAAGACAGCTCGTAAGATTCGAAATTAAGAACTTGTTGGCTTTTGGTAGGAGTTATAATTTCCTTTGATAGTTTGGATAGCAGTTCAGTTTTTTGAGTACTAAGGAATATCTTTTCCTCCAGTTTCAGATACCTTCTTGTTTTTTTATCTTAAGGTCAGATTAAAACGAAATGCAATCTTTATGTTCTCTAGTATTCAGTTTATTTAACTCAGCTATTCTGCTCTGTTTTATCCCATTTATAAGATAGTTACCTAAAGAGAGTAGTATATGTGGGAAAAAAGCCGAGTCAGTCCGGAAGCCCATTTTGGATTCTATGAAAAAGAACTCTGAAATCTTTGGATTTGTTTTTGATAAATAGTTGAATCTGTCGAAATTATAGAAAAATTCCATTCCACAGTATTGTCCATGGGTGAGAAATCCTACAGAAATGGATAGCCGACATTCTGGTGTAGCTGCTTTGTTGTTGGAAAGATTCAAAATTGAAAGGAAGACATAAAGCGGAAATTGTTAAGAAAAAGTGATCGATTGGGCTTTCGGTCGTCCCCGACGGTAGCGCCACTCCATTCGGGGGTGTTGGAATTGTTGAACATAGTTGTTCTTTGCTCAGATTAGAGAAAAGGAAGAACTGTTAGTTTAACAGCAGTGATGGATTTAAGTTATATGATGATAAGAATGAAAGGGAATATCTGCTGAACACAATTCTTCCGAACTTTCTTTTTCTTGGTCCAATGACGGAAAGGATTAATTTGCTTCCATCACTGCCGTTCAATGATGTGCTCTTAACGGAGTTTGTCTGTTTAGTCTCTCAGTGTTCCGTTACCATGCGTAGAATTCATAGTGGAAGCCACTCTTTCAGATTTTGCCGTAATGTGATTGCTGCAGCATGATGGATGGTATGGAAAAATTCAGATATAATACACTGTGATGGGTTGTGTCCATCCATGGTCGTATGAGAGGATACTGTGAGGATCGAGGAAGGAATGAACCGTAGCAATATGGAATGTTGTCTCTGTACAGCACACACGCATACCTTCTTCCATCATAAGCTTTGTTATCAAAGCTTACAGATGTCATGGAGGAGCTGAACCCAGAGTGATACCACCTACTATTGCTATCACCACTACGACTATCACTGTCATCAGCAATGAATGAAGCACAACCATCAAATTTGTGTTGTGCGCAACCCGCAATTTTAATTTTCAGATTTTATCATCGGATGATCCACACTACCGCGAACAGTCGCCATCCGGTCATCGCTTTAAAGTGGGCAGCGATTATTTTGTATTCCGGACGCGATCGGTGGCGGTGGAGTTTCTTGTTAGCATCAAGTTTTTTTTTTTTTTCAAAAAACTATTTTCTTTGAGATGGTATTTTTATATACATTTCAAAGATTTTTGGTTGAAAAGACAGGCAGAGTGAATATGTCATAAATATTTAATTAGCTATTAATTAGGAGGTTGATAGATGTAAGCTTCGTGTATTTTTTTTTTTCTTGGGAATTATTCAAATTGGAAAGATTAAAAAGATGGAGTCATGTTTAATTAAAGGTGGTTTGGATTCTTCCGAGGAACTTTTAAACCTTGATAAGAGAACTTATGTTATTTCTGTAGTTGTATCACTACCACCTGGGAGTGGTAAGGATGGATAAGAATAGCAGTGCCAATTATGTTTAGAATTGGTTCCCTTAACATCAGTTCCTGATAAAATCAAATTAATGGAAAGCACAGAATTTTCTTCCATGTTATTTGCTTGTTTTCTGCAGAGGAGGGATTCCAAGCAGTTTTTTTTTTATAATGTAAATTCTGTTTAAATATTAGGGAAAAATATTGATCTCCCCTGCAAGAGGGTCCGCACTGAACGGCTACCGCAAGAGTACAGCAGCAATCTTATTGGGAGTGGTGATTTAATAGTTAATTAACCTAAAGCGTGATGGTGGGCCATTTCACATGTTGAATTTGCTATCTTTTATTTGAAACCAATTGCACAGATTTGAAAAAAAAAAAATGAAAATATTTTTTGTAATAAAACATTGCGTTTTAGCGGATGGGATCTGAGTTAATAGTTATATCAGTTAGTGGTGGATTTTCGGGAAACCACATCGTTGTTTGTACGAAAGCGGTTTTTGTCAGTCATCTCGTTAGCCATGTTGTTTTTGGTACTTTCGATTTGACGTAAACGTTTGAGGGTTTCCGGATAGAATTATTTGCCTATGACGAAGAACATGGGCCGTTCGTGGAGCGTTTTGCAATTGCGTATGCACTGCCTTCATCATTTCACGGTACATTTGGTGTTGCTGGTGAACCGCTTTTGATGAACAACCGTCCAGTTGGACAAATTAATGGTAGCTCTTTGTTGTGAATAATACATTTTCCAATTTACAAAATTAAATTTCCTCTCTGTCAAATTTTCTTACGTATCTTTTCTGGTACTTTGATTAAAAATCTTTCTTCATCGATATGCTTAGAAAAAGACAAAAAAATTGTTAGCTCTTTTGATGTAAGAATCACTAAGATACATATACTTGGGAAGAAAACTGACTTTTGGCAGGTGGTACTTCTTAAGTTATACATTGTCTTAGCAATGTTTCCTTCATTTTTTTTTTTTTTAATAAGGCAAATTGGTGCATTCGTTCGTCTATTTGCAGTAGAATATTTATTCATTCGGCCGCTCTCGACGTCATGCTCACTGCAAAAGATGGATATCTCTTATGCAAAACACTGGAAGAAACGGCAGCCTCTCGAAGTTGGTCACAGGGGAATGGGCAATTCGTACACAAAGTGAGTAATTTCACTCCTCAGCTGTGATTTGCTTAAATTCGTGGAGATGTCATTGGGGAACTCTTTATAAACTTCAAGAACTCGATGTCAGGAGAAAGAAGTAGGGCTGTCATTGGGGGTGTATATTACAGGAATTATAAAACTCGTACAGTTGCATGGGTAAGCAACTACCATTGATATGTTTTCTCTTTCTGAACACACCGCAAAATTTTTTAGAATGAATGCAGGCCGCGAGAATACAATACATTCACTCAATACTGCTGCAAAACATGGTGCGGACTATGTTGAATTCGATGTTCAACTTTCAAAAGATAAAGTGTGTTTTATGCATATGATATATTTAGGACGAGTTTATGATTTTAGACTTATCAGACCTTATTAAGACTTGAAAGTAGATGGCGCCATAGGCTGTGAGATCGGGAGAAATTTTTTTAGAATTTGTGGTGTATAGAATATTGTCTGAAAATTTTTTTGATACTCCCCTCCCTATTAGTAGTCTTTAGAATGGGGATTTTATTTTTTTCATTTAGGTCAGTTTTGATTTGCACGGAAAATTGTGTAACCGATATAAAAAAATTTTACAGGTACCCGTTATATTCCATGATTTCCATGTTCTGGTTACAGTAGCAAAACGTCGGACCCCTCGTCTGGAAGCGCAGCCACCTGAGGCAGCGAATGATTACCATGAAATAGCTGTGAAAGATTTAAGACTGAAGCAGCTTCAGTTACTTCGTGTACGTTAGCTTCTCTATCCATTTGATCAATCGAAACTTGTTGGATACGTTCGCCGTATTGTCTTTAAAGTTTCTTATTCCATTAGAATTTGTTTAATGGGAACACATAAGCAATTGCAGAAGGTTTGTTTTTCTTACTAAATAGGTTCCTTCTGCCTTTCATGGTCTCTCTCTCTCTTTCTCTCCATCTTATTGCTCAGTAATACGAAATTCAAGCGTCATAAGTGTTGTTCTTTTCTCTTAATGCAAATTCAGTGATAAAGGAATATTGAGATTTCGTATATTCAAACTAAGAGCACTTTGTAGCTGGAGCATTATAAAGCGAATCAGAGTCAGACGAAGCAGAATTATACGAAGCTAAGTGCCGAAGCAGATGAGCAGGATGAGCGTTTGCCGTTTCCGACATTAGTCGATGCATTACGCCAAGTTGATCCGTCTGTTGGCTTCAACATTGAAATAAAGTATCCAATGATGCAAAAGGTCTTTTGGTTTATAGTATTTTCCAACATTTATTAGTGTCTAGTTGGACAGCTAAGAACTGATAGATGTAGGTCAGAAAGTTCGAAGTATCCGATGAAGATATTTCACCTAATTTCGCATTTGATTTACAAAGAATAAGTATTGAGCACTGACCTTTTCTTACTGAATGCGGCATATCATTATGTGAATATTTCACTTAAAATATGATAAGAATGACGAAATTTTCTTTTTTTTTTCAGAATGGATTACATGAATGTGAAAATTATTTCGAACGTAATGACTACATTGATATTATTCTCAATGACGTTTTAAGCAACGCTGGTGATCGCCGGATTGTTTTCTCTTCATTCGATCCAGATTGCTGTGCTATGTAAGTTTTAAACTTTGGAAAATCTATTCCCATTTTAGCTTTTAGCTTGTGTAGGTTTGATACATAGTTATCTTTGTTGTCAGAATAGAACAAAATAGCTCCTTTCTAAAGGAAGCATGAAAGATATATTTATTTGTCACTGATAAGTAATATGAATAACAAATGGGTTTTCTTTTTAGGATTCGCATATATATCTATTTAGATGGTTACTGAACGCTATCTAGAATAGTCTTCCAAGAGGATAACCTTGTCCAGCTCATAATATATGGAATCCTCAGTTTTTTTTCGTCACTAAACTACATATATTTTTATTGTTGTGGATATGTAACAGAATAAAGATTGCAGCGAGGTCTATGAAACTATGCATAAAATAAATGAAATGGTTTCTAATGCTGCCATTTTCGGTCGTCTTCCTTAACCAAATATCTGTTGTAGATTGGCAGCAAAGCAGCATTTGTATCCTGTGTTGTTTCTTTGCGTTGGTGTCACTACACGTTATGAACCATTTGTTGACTTGCGATCATCAACTTCTAATGCTGCACTTAATTTCGCCGCTTGTATTGACATTCTGGTAAGTCAGTGATGTTTTCTCATTTTCAGCAATGAAAATCTTTTATCCGACTTTTTTGCTAAGCTCTTTTTGTTAAGTAAGCACTTCCATATTATCTTTATATTTAGTGTGCGTGGGATCTTCGAAATTTTTAGAAAAGAAGTAGTGCCTTTCTGATGTAGTTTTACAAAATTCTTTTATCTTCATTTGGAAATTTAATTTTGTTGTTAATTTTTTAGGGTGTAAATTTTCATACTGAAGATCTGCTAAGAGATCCGTCACCCATACAACGTGCACGGAAATTCGGTTTAATATCATTCGTTTGGGGTGATGATCTTGACAATAAGGAAAACATCGATTACTTTAAAAAAGAGCTCCGGGTCGATGGTCTCATTTACGATAGGTTTGTCAATCTTTTTATAAATCATATGAGGTGGCTTTGAAAGTACTTAAGTGAACCATACAGTTTTTGATTTCTCTCGATATATTCAGATTATTTATTTATTCTTGGTTTTTGTATGTAACATCAAAGATTGTGGAAACTTGTCTCCACTTTTATATTTAGGATTGGTGAGATCGAGGCGCGCAGAAATGTTTTTCTGGTGGAACGTGAAGCTAAAGCGTCTTTATTCCGACAGAGTAATTCACCAACCGCATCTCGGACTGTTTCACTTGACGAGGGTCCACCGTCTCCTACTGTATCGGAAAATTCACATTCCTCAGGGTCTACCATTTCGCCGAACAGTTCATTTTGTTTGCATCGACCACAAGCTTCTCTATCTTCTAGAAGATTGTATGCTTTTTTCCTAAGCAGTACTTTTTTTTCAGTGAAGACTCGATATAATTGCTCATTTATTACGCAAATTTATCAACACGAAAAATGAAAGACAAAATGGAAATTCTTATTAATTATGCCTATTTATATATTTATTCACCTGTCACCTTAGGTGATGGCTACATTCATAATTTATGTACTTCAAAAATCTTACAATTAGAACTTATCTGATATTAAAAGACAAAAAAGGCAGTGTCGATTCAGTGAAGGAATATATTTTTCGGAATCTGTAAACACTTGAGAAAAATATGTCCATATATCGCTTGTTGTTTGCTTGACTAACTAACCCGAATGGTGGAATGGTTTAATGTCATTAAATCGTGAAAAATATTAAGGCACAGTAAAGGTCTTACAGTGTTGGATGAACTATTTCCCGAATAGCTGCAATGAATTTCTGGATATAGTTCGTGCAGCACTGTAATATATCGTTGAATTATCAGACGGTTCTGTTATTTTAATGATTTTAACACTGTAGATTGGTGAGCCTAAGATATCACTTTTCTTAGCCAAAAAGAAAAGGCCAAAAGAAGATACTTTTAATGTGATCTGATTCTTGCTTGCTGACTACCTTTTCTGTCTTTCCTCGATTTACGGTTCTATGATGATGACATTTCAAATTTAAGACTCGGTTAGATTTAAATTTTTTAGGATATCAAAAGTAGAAGATTTTATCTTTGTAACTAAATTTATTTTTAGGTCAACCGCACTGGAAGATATGCAAGTTAATATGAATAGTAATGGGATACATGGCGAACATTGCTTTACAGCAAATAACTGTTTGCATTCTACTTCTTATTCTTAGAAGCCAGTTGTTTCGTCTAATTGTGTTTTCAATTGTTGTTTTTCCTATTTTCTCTTTACGTCGAACTGCAGATGCTGTATCTTAGTTCGTTTTCTAAGTTTTTGTACATGGAGCAAAGAAATAGGAATTGAAATATAAGTGAACAGTTAAAGGTCCATTATCAATTTAAGTTCTAGAATACTGAAGATATTTGATTTTTGTATTTGTATTTTTGTTTACTTTTATCTTGTATCTCAAATTTTAACTCCAAAAAATTTCGGAGTCTCGACTAACTTTCTCTTGATAAAAAGAATCCTAGCTCTATTTTCTGACCATATTTTGGATCGGCTGAATTGACTTTATGGTTTTTAAAATTTAAAGTACTGCATGAACACATTCGACAGTCTATATCTTGATATGCTTGTACAACTGTTCCGCATGCTGTATCTCTCTAATGTTGGATTTAATATGCTCATGTAGTGAGTAATTCTTTCATGGGATTTTCTGGATGCTATGTTTTGTAATTTTTGTAAACATTTCTAGATGATATATGTTTTAATCATTCCGTGTACGCACATTGTTACGTTCTTTTTTCAACTTACTCTTTAGCAGATCTTCGACTTTTCATTTCTGATGTCCGAATCTTTTTTTTTAATTTTTTCTATTTGGGAGATACATAAATTTCGCTATCATTATATTGCTCCATCGAGAAGGCTACGAATTAATATAGCAGTAATATAGTCACATTGCACTAAATATTTCTCTTGGGAAAGGAAAATACTCCGTAAATGTTTTATAGGCGTCTATTTTTGGCCTTCGATGTATCTATGTTACATGTGTATTTTTATTTACTTTTTTCCCCACCATGTCAACATAACATTTTCTGCAACCAGGAGACGCAAGACGACACTTTTGCTGGTGGATCTATCTTTGAACATCTAAGGAAGGCTAATGCATTTTCACATGATGAATGTGCAGAGTGATTTTTTTTTTTTTTTAAATCACTGACCAAAATCATTCTTGAGGAAAAAAACGCATCAATTTTTTGTTTTATTTTTGCTCTCGAAAACCACTGACGTGGCACGTTAAATGTAAGCGCGACTTTTTCCAAATGAAATCAATGATAAAACACTGTTGAAACACAACTAATTTCCTTGGTTTCCGCAGATTCTTCTGCATTTTAAGAACAGTTCTACGGAAAAGGTTCGTTCTGTCAGATGTTTTGAGAATTCCTGAAGAAAATGTGGGTTCATGAAGTACTTCATGATGGGCAATTCCAGAACTGACAAATTATGAATTTGTTGTCATCATTCATGCCGAAAAATCAAGAATGCTTTGATAATATGACCAGTTAATATCGGTATTATTAATCTAATCTGTGGCAGTCATCCAATTAGCCCTACTTATCTATTTCTAACTCGAGCTGCTTCCTTCCTAATGGGAAATGATCTTTTGCTTACGATTTTGATTTTAAATCGTGTTGAAATCTGTAAATTTATGAAATACCATACACTTAGCAGATTTAGCTGCATGATAGCCTGAAGTCCTAGTCCGACAGACCGATAAACATGTCCCCGAAGAAATAAGATGGAACATCGAGATGTAGTTTTCGGTCTAGAGCGATTGAGTAAGCTATGGGAGTCGTTATGAAACTGGTTGTTTCTGTGTAAATTCATAGAGATGTGTTAAGGTGTGTTGCTAGGTGTTCGAGATCCGTGCATTAAGGTTCATGAAGTGTTAGTCATTTTATAAAGAGATTTCTAAATACTGCTATCAATTTGCTCTTCTGGTACAGGTTGACTTCAGAAAGTTGATTGTGGTTAGCAGTATTAGAAATCTGTTTTGCAGATAGTACAATTGAGGAGGAATTTGTACTTGATGGTTGATCGCTTGATGATTTACTTTTGATAGCATGAATTTTTTTAGAGTAATATTTGTATTATTAGGGAGAAATGTCAGTTCATGGAGTAAATGTTAAGCCAACCAGTAGTAGTGATTCCTCAAATCCAATTAGAAAAAAAGTAGAATCGCTGGTTTCGCAGAAGTTACACACCGATCAGGTATTTTTTTTTTTGCCTAGAATATATCCAGTCATTGTAACCTTGATCATCCAAGCTAATTTGGAAACTGTTGATGAACTGTCTTTACTGCCGTGTTTTGTCGACTTCTGCTGTTGGGGTGCAGTTCCCTAAGTTTGCCTCTTGAAAATTTGGATAAATGTCAGGAAAGGCAAAGAAAAGTTTGAAATGACGCAGAAGTCACTATACTCTTTCTCCTTGCAGCCGAATATTTAATAATGGTTTATTTTGTAATTTTCTACAGGATTTTTTGAAAATGATAGATTATGTTGCACCAATGGTGGGCGAAATAGATATTCATGTGGAACGTAGATTGATGTACCAGTTAGAGGAACGGAAAATTAAAGCAAATCGAGATTACGTGGAAGCTTTTGGGCAGGTAGCTCGATATTATTATTCTTTATATTATTCAGTAACTTTTTGCCAGTAGTATGATCATTCCACACATTTTATTATCTCTAGTTTTCTGATAATTACGGTAGTGAAGGGAAGGTGATGGGAAATTTCAGTAAAAATAACAATAACCGGAGAAGAAAAATGCATGATATTTTGAGGAGCTTCAGAATTACCTCTTGACACCGTTTGATCTTCTTAAACCAGCAGGATACATCTGTGGAGTTTATCAGTAACAATTAAAAGTCAAAATTGGTTGCAGGTAAATGATCGAGTGCAAGATTTCGCAGCGAAAGTCAGGCAATTGAATAATATCTGTCAGGAAATGGCAAATAAAATACAATCAAATAAAGCAAAAACACAAGATTTATTAGCAAGGACTGCTGTACTGCAGAGCGAAAAGTAATTTCCTCTCTCTTTTTTAGTATTCAGTAAGAGGTGCTTCTGATGCTCTGATGAAAATTTGCTTGAGCTCTTCTCATATCATGGGTCTCATGTAACTGGAATGAAACTATTTAGGCATATACTGTTGAAGAAAGATGTTAGTCAGAAAGCAGTCGCCATTTCAGTTACAAGTTATGCATTATATAAGTGGATTTAATTTTGAGATTGTGATCGTCAGATGGAGATAATACGATGCAGAATAATCTTATGTAAAGCTTATAAGCTCTAGAAATATTTTTATCTTATGAAAGGAAATCAGTAGTTACTGTAAATATTGTTATTAATATTTCTTCTCGAACTAATACAGGTTACCAACAGGTTATTTACAAAATACTTGTCAGTGGATTTTTACAGGAGAACTCTTGAGAAGAAGCAGATAGCAATTGATGATTTTTTGAGTCGTTATTCTTTGACACCCGAAGAGGAAGCTGCTTTGAAAGCTTCCGATACTGGTAAGTTTTTTTTGATCTATTTCCTAAAAGTGTTCTTATTACATTGGGATTTCCTGAATATAGCTGCGCTTCTTTTAGTCCTTCTCACTTTAATATTATTTTATTATATGGGACACTTCGATAATTTGCGGAAGTTGCCATATATCAAAACCAGGAAGTTTACTATTCAGATGGCACAATTGATGTGAAATTTTTTGCGGCATTGCAGCGTGTGAAACAGATCCACAATGACAGTAAACAACTTCTTCGGTCTTCCGGAGAGCATCTTGCGGCGTAATTTTTTTTTTTTCAAATGATCTTTGTCTCCTTTTTTCATGTATTCTGAACAAAAACTACTCATCGTAAAGATTAGTGGAGTTAACAGTTAGGTCTTAATAATTTCCAATTTTTTAGATTAGAAATTATGGAAGAAATGGCAAGTAAATTAGAGGAGGCATATGAAGTACTATATCGTTCCATTCAGCGTATATTTTTTTGCTGATTTATTAATTTCTTTGTAATTTTGAATTTCATTCAAAATTAAATTTTGGTTGACATTGAAATGCATTATCAGTGATAATTCAGCGAATTTTGGAGGAACTGGACATTCTTTCTACAAACTTTATTCCAAAATAAAAATACTTTATGTGATGAAAGAATTCTAGGAAGGAAAAAATACCGATTTTTAGAGTTAAAATTGACTTATAATTCATCGATGAATTCATAGAGACTACTTTTTAATTTCTGTTTAGTACAGAATACTCCTCAGAATCATAAAATGGCTTTCTCGCAGTTTTACTACATTACTCATAATAATTCATTCGCATTTAGGAGAGTGTCGATTACTTAACGTGGAATTCTTAGAACTTAAAGGTTTGTTAGTGCAATCTATCGCGGCACTTCAAGACCGTGAAGTCCTTTTCAAGTATGCGTTAGATGAATACACTACGGCACGAAGAAATCATGTAGTTCGAGCGTATATTGACGCATTAACGCGAGGAGGTATGTTACACTTTCGAGATATACTCTTTTTCGTTGCATTTTTTTGCATTCGATTGTTATACTAACCTATTCGAATCGCTTGTGCGCATTATACTTGTGATCAGTACTTTATTGCGAAATATCAGACATGTAGATTAGAAAGAATAGAAAGTTCAGAAAGACTTATGTGAGGAAACTCTGATTTAAATAAATTTTTATAATATAGAAGCTCAATTTTCTTTGAGTTCCACACTCTCGGAATGTAATTATGTTTCGACATAATTTTAAATAGAACGTGAAATATTAGGTTTCAATTTCATTTAGCATATGATTTCTTTAATTGTGAAAGCACATTGCCGGTTCTGTAGGTGCTGGAGGTACTCCGAAGCCAATTGAATTGTTATCGCATGATCCTCTACGGTAAGCTTCTGATTCAATATGGATTATTACATCAAGCTCAGAAACACCTTATTATAAAATTCCTTTTTTATGAGGAAATCAGATCTCCCTTTTGGAGTTGATTAATTAGAATTCAGTTTCTTCATATTCTTACATTTCTTTGAAAATTTTAATTTTTATTACTTCAGATATATCAGTGATATGCTTGCTTGGATTCACCAGACAATGGCCACCGAAAGAGAACTGTTGCAGGCCCTCTTAAAATTATGCAGTCCGGACGGTATCCTTTTTTTTGGTTAACACTTATTTTAAACAAAATAGCTTCTTGTTTTCCGCTACCAGAGAAGGAAATATTTTGTTAATAACGGTAGTATGACAAAAAATAAATTTTTCCATTATTAAACTTGTTTGTCTACTTGGTAGTATGGGTTTTAACTTTTTGGTATTATGAATCTATCGGTGGCTTTGTTTAACATTTTTTTCACAAAGAATTCATTCTTCTGAATCAAATAACACTACTGTCGAAAAGCCTGGAGTTCAACTTTTTATTCAATATAGTTTTAAAATGCTTCAGTCTTAAAAGAGAATTGCAATGGTATACAGAGCCAAATTTCCGAAGCACTTTGTCGCCCGTTCAAAGTATGTTGCATTATTTTAATTTCCTTTCGAATATGGCAGACTGCTTTTGCCATTCTTTCTTAACCTGCCTAAATGCTAGAGAATGTCACTCTGTATTCTAAACTGAAGCATGCGCAACTCCCCGTTTATCTGTGAGGAAATATTTATAACCAGGTTCGTGTCGAGCAGGCTCTCATAAGTGAAACAAACTGTATTGTACTTTATCGATTATCTTGTCTTTTCACTTTCTATCTCGAAACAATGGCGTAAGTGTTTTTTTGATGTCCAAAAGTTCGTTTCCAATATTTTCGTTCAGTGGTTTTTTTTTTTTTTGGTGTTTCTTTTTTTTTTTTTTAATTTGGCTATTGTTCAACCCTTATAATGAATTATTGTTCACATATATCGCGAGAATTTTGAATATTTTAGGACTTTCTCACTCAATTATAAATGATCTTTTAGATATAATCAGAGATTACAGTGGAATGGGGAGGTGGGGTAGAAAAGATTGCTGTTATTATTTTTTCTGAACGACCATTTGTTATTAAATTGAAACTGGCGTTTAAAAATTGAAAAATTAATTGCCTTTATCAACCTTCCTTGGATCGTTATCATCATTCTTTTCCTACCAAAAGTTAGTGAGATGAACAATATGAATTTTGAACATTTCGTCATTTTAATTCTAAAAGTATAAAAGTTTGGTTCTAATGCTTAAATGAGTCGTGGCGCACAAAATTTGCTCTCGATTCTTTTGCAGACCTTCGTTGAATCCCAACTCGATGTTGCTTCAGACATTTTCAGAATTGAAAGAACTGACATTAAATTTATTTTTCAGTGGATTACATTCACTAGTTCAGAAATTCGTTGGAAAGGTCGAGTTAATTTTTTATAATTTTTTTTACAAGGAAGTAATGAATGATTTTGAATAAATAGGGGAAGATGAATCTTTTTTTAGAGATATATAGTTGCATGTTAATTTTAGCGAGAATTTTTTAGGAATAGCTAATCTCGAACGCTTTTGGTGGTTAGGTAGAATAATTGTTTCTGGGAACTATTTTCTCGTTTATCGGAGTTTGCTGTATTTGAAGTGGATTGGATTCAACGAATTAATAGTTTATTAATGCTATGTAAGGTTATTCAAAAGAATTTTTTCAGATGGGTACTCCAGATTACGATTTGCTTCCTGTATCTGCAGTTCATCAGGTATTAATCCTACTTAAAGATGTTCTGGAATCGCATGATGGCGCCATCGCTGCTGTAGCTGACAAAAAAGAAAATTTTGAAAAGGTAAGTAGGCTCGTAGCTTCAACTGGATTTAACAGCTTTTAGATTCAAAGCTATGTTTTATTACTTTTGTATTAAAATGGAAACGAATTTCATTTTGGTCAGAAACTATTAATAGTGAATTTTTCGAAAATCAAGAACTATATGGATAAACTGTGTTGAAAGTATTGCCGTTGATACCATTTCATTTGTGAATTGTGACTGCAACAGACGTTTTATTTTCAGATCTTTTCGACTGTTCTGGATCCATTAAATCAAGCAGTACAGTTATCATCTACACAACTTCATTCGCCTCTTGATGTTGCCGTTTATATCCTCAATTGTTTGTCCGCTATAAATGCTGCTATCGCACTTTATCAATTTACGGATTCACGCCTTGAGATGATTAGGGCTCAAGTAATAATTATTTTTTATTAATCTCCTAGAACTTGAATCTAGAAGATTACCATTTTGTGGAGTAAAATAGAGTAAAATGAATTGGTGTACCAGAAACGACAAAGAGGTTGGAAAGTGGAGGGAGAATAGCTGAAACATTTTTTTTTCTATCTCTTAAGAGTACTGTGGGGTATACATCTTTATAAAAAGCATTCTTGTTCTTTGTTAATCAAAACAGTTATTTCTTTTAAAACTTTAGCCTACCATCATTTGAGAATTACATGTGTTGATGACTAGGTAATCCTAAAATTCCGAACTCTTTAGATTGATGCCAACGTTGATGTACTTGTTAGTGAGCAGGCTACTTACATTCTGACACAAACTGGTCTAATCGAATTGTATCGGAAAGCTGCAGCTCATCAACCAGGTCAGGTAGATAGCTTCATCACTTTCCTTTTTAAGCTTTTTTTTTTTTTTTTTGTTTTCTTCTGTAATATCCTGACTTCTCCCATTCGGATTAGTTTAAAGTTAGTATTTGGATTGGTCGAAGCTTTCCATTAAAAGTACGGATGGCCGTGCACTCTGACAGCTTTAAATTATATTTAAATGTATTTATCACTTAATTAATCCTCCGTGATAGATAGAAATTTTGGAATAATTTACTTCAACCGGCGTTCTTAGAGATATTTGAAGCAGTGTGTTTGTGAATCATTTGCTCAATTTTTAAAGATGCTTTTAGGGACCACTTTCTGAAATTGCTGGAATGGAACTGTCTCGAATATCAAGCACGTTATTTTCATTTGATTCTTTCCTGGCAAGTCCTGATAAATACAAACTGGATCAGTGTGTAAAATTATCATCGACCAGACTAAGGTAAGCTTCAGTCTTAGCAATTTCTTTGGATGATATCACCTTAAAACTCTTCTCAAATTATCGTTTATAAATATTAACTCCTATGCCAGATGCGTAAATACATTCACACTTCAGGGATGTAGTACGCGAGCGAACTATTGAGAATGTCGTGGCAGCTTATAGAATAATCTACAATAAAGTTGTCGACCCAAGCAACAAATACCCTCAGTTATCGATTAAATCTGTCGAACAGGTATAGTTTCTATAGTTTCTGTGCGGTGTGTAAAGTGTATAAGTGCAATCATTTTGATTGTATTACATAAGTTTTAGCTACAGAGGAACTTAATGTATATCCTTGAATGTTGTATTGTGGTTTTTAGATTTAAAACTGGTGTACAGTTCGCTTTAATTTTTCTTGGAATAATTTAGTTAGATTTCTGTTTAGGTCGAAGAATTGCTGAAAGTGTGGACATAAATACTTGCCGTTTTGTAACAGGAGGTCGTAATCATTTATTTGTTATATATTTGATATTTTTTGGGAATGATATGTAGGTTGTATGCTCCTTGGAATTCTGACCATTGTTTCTATGTATTATTGAGTTTATTTACATTTCAGTTATGTGTTTTTATATATTTGATTAATAGAGGCAAAAAAAAGTAAATTTTCCATTTTACATCTTTTAACATCTCAAGTTTCTTAACTAGAGGATCTAATTTTTATAAGGATTTTAATTTTTATCCATTCAGCTATGAAAATGAATGAATATTTTTTTTTAATTTATTTTTTTGATGAAATTGCACGATACGATGCTTTGATTGTGGTATTCAAGATAATAAAATTGTGACTTATTTTTTTAAATGGAATTTTGAACATTGCATGATTATGCATTCATTCATTTTTGTGTCATCTTGAATCAAATGTTACTAGTGAGGTATTGAAATTGCATTGCATTTGGATTCTGCTGTTTCCAGTTTACTAAACATGTTATAATTAACATAAATGCTGTTTCAAACAGTCCTGCAGGTGTGTGTTTAAGTTAGAGTATGTTTTAATTACTTAATTAGTTCTTCGTCTTTTCTCTGAAACAAGCATTGCTTATAGAGAGAGGCAGTATTTTCCGTATGCATGGTTATGAAAAGGCACTGTGAGTCGAGAAAGATTTATATATAGGGAGGGAGATGAGGCATTGCGCAGAGTGCCAATGCTGACGTAGACTAATAATCAGTGAAAGTTGAAACTTTAATTGATCTTAGTCTAAACCAGCATTCAGTATTATTGGAAAGGAAAATGTGAGGATTGATCAGTGTGTTTGTCTAATTTTAATTTCGATTTATTTTCATTACTCATATAACTGCATCGAGTGGTACGGGTTTTTTCCCAAAGGAGGCTTATAAGTCGTCCTATTTACTGGTTAAGTTTTGATATTCATTTTAATCAGTGAAAGTTAAGAGTTTCACTGATTCAAACTTTCAAAAATATGTTATTCTTACTGTTGATGTAATATTTACTTCTAACAAATTTGAATATTGCACTTCTAGAAATGTTTTTTTATCGTAATCGTCGAAGGCAAAATAATTATGGTGTATACTTATTGGCATATCAACTGTTCAACTCGCATAACATTCCACCAGTTACTCTGATGGTTATAATATTCCAAATGGCAGTTTTCCTGGGTTATATTCCTGCTCTTGACTTGCGCAAAACAGGTATTCAAAATTGTTTTTGAAAATTAAGTTTACCTCTACTTCACAAGTTTTAAGCTCTTTCGCTTTTCAAATTCAAGTTTTTTTTTTTCTTCAGTTTATTGTCCTATTCTCTTTTCTGTATATATATGAGGATAAAGTACTGAAATGAATGCAGAGAAGAATATTTCAGTAGTGATCAATCGCTGAAAAAACTTAATAATGGCTTGGTAATGTTTAAAACATTCAGCATTCTATTAGTTTTTTTGGATTTATACGCTATATACTGTTATTATTTTCTTTTACTGGTCCAGTGATAATTTTCAGAAGCAATGTGTCTTCTTCCATCTCGTATATTATATCGGTCGGAATGGTTTCGGCTTCTTGCATCCACAGTTATGCATGCGGATGATATGCACCTTTATTTTAATATGGTGTCATTGCTGTGGAAAGTTAGTCTTTATATCTACGTTGAAAGAAACAAATCATTGCATGTTAGGTATAATTCTACTCATTTATGACATGTTAATCTCAAGTATTAATTTGAAAAAGAAAAACTCATTATTTTTCTCCATGCTTCCCTCCAGTTGACTTGGGCCTACTCCGAATGGTCAAATATTTTTTTTTTTATTACGGATTCTTGATTGTAAATCCAAGAAAACATTCTTGGCCGTCTTGTCCCAGTTTTCGTGCTTCTCTTTTTTGAAAGTCCTTCTTATTAATACATGCATAAAGTTGTCAGATTCCATCCTACTAACAACACTTTATCTTACCAACAAGTAGTATTATAATATTTTCATAAACATCTTTAACGATAATTGCCGCCAACTGTATAGTTATTTTAGGGTCGACGTTTAGAGCCTTTGTTAGGTTCGCGTCGTTTTCTATTGTTGCTGGCGACGTTTGCCTTAGCGACAAGCTGTACTATGGTTGGATTAAGTTATTTGGCCGATGAGGTATTTTATTTCAGTGACGGGAGTTTCTTGAACCAATGTGCTGTTGGTTTTTCTGGTTAGCTGGTTGTTTTTTTGCGCGACTTTAAAATTGTCTCAGAGCTCCTTCAGCGGCATAACATTCATTGCAACAAAAATCCTGTATTTGTTTACTACTTCCGTTCACTAATCAATTCGTGATTTTCTAGCATTGGTGTGATTTCTTAATGACAGATCTTTAGAAAGAACAAAGAAGTTATCCTTAAATCACCTACTGTTTTTTTATATGCAATTTTTTCAGGTGTGCTTTTTGCTTTAAAGGTGTTGCATACAACTTATTTTCCACATACTGACCATAATTTATTTGGATGGCTTCCTGTCCCATCACAATATGCTTGTTGGGCAGAGCTATTTCTCTTACAAGTTAGTCAAATATCACACAATTTTACATGTTTATTCCTCAAAACTTCACAGTAAGAAGCTAGCTGGAAGTGTACCGTTCCAAGGCTGTTGCAACTATTACTTATATTGTTTTTTAGTGTTTTCAGTTTCTCTTTGAGCAGTGATTTGCTGTTATTGTTGTTTTTCTATTGGATCTCTGTGTAAATTGTTTGTAACGGGATTAGATTGCTGAACAGTGGTATAATTTGCAGCAGAGATGAAGTACATGGATAATAATTTGATCTATTTAAAAACTAAGATCCCAAAAAAATCCTCATTGTCAGATCCAGATGTAAGCTTTAGATCGTCATTCGAGCATCAATATCAGCAATTGATGAGTTGGATTAAGAAAATTTTCTTCTTTCATGATTAAATTTTGGTTTCTTTTTTAAGTTGCTAACTCCCAATGCATCATTTATCGGCCACCTTTCGGGCATCATCGTTGGTTTGGCCTATACGAATGGTCCATTGAAAACAGTTGTTGATGTTCTAGAAAGTATCGTCTCTCTTTTATTCGGTCAATTTTTTTTTCTTGGATTTTCAGCTTAGATTTCACATTTTCCAATATTCATGTCGAAAATACAGCGTAGTAGAGTTTTGTTCAAACCAAAGTCATTTTTCAAAATCGGTTTATAGGATTTTCATTTCTCTTATTCGTATAACTGACTAAGTAATTACAATATTAGAAGGCTTGATTTCAGGTAATAACACAGAATCACCTTCACAGATGGGAAATAGACCGGGATCCAATAGCGGAAGAAGATTCACTAGTTGGGGTTCGGGCCCTGTTGGAGGAGAGAACGCCAATGCTTACGAAAGGACCTCCTACGGTTGGCGAGGCGAACAAAGTAAATTTTTATTTATTTTTCAAAAGTTAAATAATTGGAAGTGTATTCTGATATCATCAGATACGCTTCGGATTCCAGCTTTTCCTTCACTTTTTTTTTTTTACTAGCTAATCATTAATTACTCTGTTACTATTGATTTTCGAAAATTTCCTTTTACTTCTTAACCTTTCGGAAAAGACGGTATTTCAAGTGGAAGTTCCTTTATTTATCATTACCACAATGAGGTTTCTTTAGGGATTAATTAGTTCCCCAATTGCAATCGTATGTTATATAATAGAAAAAAACGGTATTGCGACATTGGGCTACAGGTTTAAAATTCAGGGAATTATGACGAATATACTGGTGGTATGTCAGAAGAGGAGCAAATGTGGAGAGCTACACAGCGAAGTTTTTATGAGGACAGTTGGCATTCCTCCTTGTACTGAATTTTAACTGATCATGTTTTAGGATTTTGTTTATGACTTTTATTGATTTTTGGAATTGACATAAAACAGAAATAATCCCAATTTTTAAAAGTTATAAGTACTGATGAATCCGAGTTCATTTAGTCTTTCTAGACAAACATAAAGTGCTAATTTTGAATTTAAAGATTGTAAGAAGAAAATTAGAGTTTTATGTTAAAGGTGGTAAAGGATTTATGCTTTACTGATTAAATTCAATTTTTTTCTATTTGCGGTTACAGTGAAAAACTGTTCTGCATTAACAAATTTAATTTAGAGCTTTCTTGCAATTTTAGATCTTGTATTCAATCTTTTTTTTCATCATTTTTTATTTGTTCCAAGTTACTGTTTTACCATAATTGCTGAATAAGGAAATTGTAAAGTTCGTCTTGACTGAATGATTCTGATTCAGTTTTATTTGTCGAATGAATGTATAAAAATAATCTATTACTCTTTCGCTTGTATTTCATCCATCAGTCTGTTAATGAAATTAGAAATCGTTACGGAATGATTCTTGTCGAAAAAAAATATCATTATTGCTTTATGAATTCTGTTGTGCGGTGGAATCAGTAGTATTCGGGATGCCTTTTTATCATGATGGATTTAATGGTTATTATTATCACTATGTTCCGTACGGTAGCGGCATACTCTTTATGCTTATAATTATTCTTATCTGTTGTTGCTGTGTGGCTAGCGCAACTGAAGTTCCATCATACGGATATTACTACGATTGCATATGTTGTGGGCCATGCATTCACTGTCGTACTTTGCGCCATCATCATCATTATCCTGACCCGATCATCATCGTGTAATTAATTATCAGGTGCAGATCCGGTATCCGGATTGTTTATTTTAAGTTTAAGGGATGATAAAGTGATGAAGGGAGGGATAGCCCGATATTTTTCTTTTTTGAAAGAGATGGGAAATGTAATAAGGATTCATAGAATTGAAGAAGTTGGAAATTTACATTTCACCAACGACCATTTAGTGGATATTTCATTAGCATTTTATAGATTCAGTGGCAAATATTCATTGGATCAAAGCCATAAAGGAATAGAAATTTTAACTTACAAACGAATTTTGATTCAAGTTTATTTTTTCTTTGCACTCTTTTGTTTTGAACAAGTTGTCTTGGTAGCGTTCGTATGAGGAGGTTAGAATTTACCTTTTATGTGCAAGAAGCTCCTCAAAATTTCCAATTATTATCAGTTAATGATTCTTGATCCGATATGCATTATATGGCTGTTGCTTGTTTAAAATTCAATATATATATATATATATATATGTAAAAATTTAAGAATATAAAGAAGTTGTGATCGAAATCTTTCGACAGTGTATGAAAAATTCTATCAGTAAATTGTTTCAGCGTAGACAAATGCAAACTGTAACCTACGACCAAATCAGACAGTTCTAATTTTAGGAGTAATATAAAAAGTTCATTAAAAATGTCACTATCTTTTTGTTATCATCATCTTCTGATAATTATGTTAACATCAACGGACTAAGAAATGATATATTTCTGAGTGTCATCTCATTTATTTCGTTTTAGCAATTAGCGGAAAATTTTCCAATTATCAAATTTGATGTGTAATCTCGGAAATGAAATAAATGGTCCAGATGAAGCCATAAATTTCTATTGAAATGAAAGGATCGATCGTTAAGCTCTCCTCCTCCTCCTGTCCTCTGATGAGACAGCTAGTTTTTGACCTTTTCTTCCCTTGCAATTGCATAGTGCTATCTACAGTCTACCTATTATCGTCCTGAAATCACACAACTGATCGATCCACTAAAAATTGATCGTGAAATCAACAATGATAGTAATAATCGATTCACTGAAAATTGATCATGAAATCAGCA
>PQVD01003313.1:223-21744 GCA_003012265.1 Setaria equina
TTTCTAAAGAAACTAGTAAATTTCAGGAGTAAAAGAAATAAAATTTTCAGGTTTTACGGGTAGTGGTACCTCAAATGCTTATTATCATATTGCTCATTGCATATATTTTATTCGGTTCAGCAATGTTTGTCGTATTGGATGATGGCCTAGCCAAGGAAAATTTCACTGATGTTATTCTCTTTTCGTTCACTACTATTGCTACAATAGGTCTCCTCCTCTTAAGTTTCTTACAGTAGCGAAATAGAAAAAAAAAAAAATATATCAATCTTGAATTCTAACTGATCAGTTGTAACTGAAGCCTATCTGGAAATCTCAATTTCATATTTCCACCTATAATGATGATAAATAATTACAGGTTACGGCAATATAACCCCAACAACGCCAGCAGCGCAATTATTCTGCATAGCTTTTTCAATATTTGGCATCCCAATGACTCTGCTAACATTGGCCAATCTAGGGAAGTACTTGACGAAAAGCTACTGGATGGCCTTAGTCTGTCTTGGTAAGGTCAGTTACTTTCATTTTCTTCTGAATCCTAAATTCCCTACTGATCTAGACACTACAAAAATAGATGGCACCTCAATAATAGCTTTTCCTTTATCAAATTTAAATTGGATAACAGTAAATTGGTTATAACTAGATATTATGTCTGATACAAACTTGCAACTTGTTTAGGAAATGCGCTGGAGACCATGTGAAAATGCTAAAATGCCATTACCAACAGTTATCATTTTATTCCTGATAACATTTGCCTTCGGTTCAATATTATTTTATCAGAAGGGAAGAGGTTTCTCGATGGATGACATATATTTCAGGTATCAAAAAAAAAATATGCATAATATCGATACAGTCCAATAGATTGTTGCAAAAATTTATTATTTAATCCTCATATATGTTTGATTATAATCCTTTCTGATTATCAAATTTTAGCATAATCAGTTTCGCTACTATTGGATTTGGCGACAAATTTCCAACAGCAGATGATCCACTACGCTTAATTGCTATGATTTGTTATTTGGTATGGGGTATGATCTTGATGACAACCACATTTTCTATCGTAAGTAGCTACTTGAGAACGGTACGTTATTATTGCCCATAAACTTTTTCCTGAATTAAAATGTTTTCAGAAAATTAAATAATCATAAAACTGTTTACTCATCATGAAAATGAATTTTTTTACTATTATTATTGGTGAAAAATTATTGTTAAAAATAATTGTTACCATATCAACTAATCATTCATTACCTAATATTCAGATCATCTTATTGTAAGATTAATTAACTATAATAATAGCGGCATATTATCAATGTCTCTTTGAGCGGAGGAGCACAAGGAAATCTGACAATGCCAACATCCAAATGGCACTAATGATATTTGCAATCGTCTTTGATAAAAAAGTTAAGTTGTTTAGATTCACTATTTGGGACGGAAATTACGAGGAGCTCGTGATGTACACATTTGGTTCGGTGGTAAAAGTATGAAAGTGTCGAAACTGCTTGAAATTGTTGCCAATGAATTAAACGTATGTTCATCAAATTTGAAATTTTTCTTAGCTTCAAGAAAATGAACTTCAATTAGAATGACTGTTGTGATTCACTCTATTTAACAGTGTAAATGTTACACAGGCAAAGTTAAAATTACCGTACGAATAGTTGGAATTTTATTCCTGATTTTACTTGTTACTAAACATCCATTAATCAACATCACTTCCAGGCATCACCTCGGCAACTGAAGAGTGTACTGAGAGATCTCGATAACCTAATATCAGCAGCTGCTGAAGAGAATCAGTTACTTTCGAGGCGATCATCGATCCTTTTCAAAGGTCGCTGCTCAATAAAGAAACGCATTGGCTATTCCTTGCAGGTAATCTGATAAATCTATCCTTGTTTTACCTTTTCACCTTTTTTTTTCTTTTCTTTTGTTTTACTTTTTTTTGACTCTCCCCTGTAATGACTTTTTTCAGGAAAATTTAGAAGTTGCAGATGAAATGAAATCTTGCCATGGTCAGCTGAAAATTAGGTGAGTTCTAACCCGCTGATTCAATTTAATTCTATTTAAAAAAAAAAATTGATCGAACGGGAAGAGAACGAAAATGAACATTTTTCTCCAACTTATAACAAATAAATCCTCATAATTAACTGATTACGATTATTACTAGGTCATTTGATACAATACAAGAAGAAGGCATACTGCTCAACGAAAAATTCTTTAAAGAGCGACGAACGATTGATAGGCATCAATCGATCGATTTGGGTGAATTAAATAGGCGAACCATTGTAAAATTTGAAGTCTGATGAAAAAGTAAAGAAATGTACAATTACCGGTTTATCACATGGTCCAAATCCCCTGGCTATATCATAAAATTTGAAGAGAAAATCTCTCAAAAATCCATAAATGTATTAATTGGTTAGAAATTCAAATCGTTTTTCTTTTCAGTCATCAATCAGCTTTCTCAGTTAAGTATATGAATCCTCCTAAAACAAGCTTCACAGATCATTCCAGCAGAAAAAGAGAAACATTTCATGCTCAGTTTAATTTAATTAAATTATGAATTACGTCTAAAGCCATTTAAAACTGACAAATAATATCTTTAGGAATGGTCAGAGAAGCCTTGTAAGGTACATCTATTGCTAAAACATCTATTTAATTTCCCTATTCAATTTCCTTTTTCCCTGGTGTGGTACCGTTGAGTTCATCTATTCAGATATAACAGAAAGTTTTCGCTTTTATTATCAAATATCCTTACTGACCACAGAAAACACTGATACCTAAAAAGGTCAACTCTACAAAAGTGAGGACATAGTGTCGCACCCGCTCGCAGTATGCCACTTTGATTTGGAAACAAAATAAATGGGCAAGAAAATTCACTTTTACATATTGCGCCCTTTTAAAATTATGTGTGGAACAATATGCTAACTTTTAAAATTACACGAAAAAGGAACTGGATTGTGTGGTTAAAAAGAACTAGAGTTTAAAGTCGATATTTCAGATTCATTACAGCTTTGAAAAAATTTTATTTTAAATCATTTGATACACTTACAATATTACTATGAACGAAACGATTACTTGCAAGCTTCATTTTTTCCTAATTTTATTGACTTTGACTTTTGAGGCTGTAGCGAGAGGTGTTTTCAATGTCTCGTGTCCAGATTCCTTCAAATGAGCAAATAATTTTGTTCGAGATTCGAAAAATTCACCACAACGATTGCAAGTACCATTTTTTGGATTTGTTCCATCAGTGGTGCTTTTAGTAGTTTCTCCTCTTTCTTTAAGTCTCCGCGCTGAAATCACTTTTCCAATCATTTTCTAAAGAAGTGCAAAATATTTCAGTCTGTAAATTAAACCAAAACCTGAAATCGAAGTTTCCCTAAATATACAAAGATATCCTATTTTATCCAGCGCCGATAAATATATGGTTTTTCCGTATGACTTAACTCTTAAACAGGCTTATGTTATGCCTCAATTTAAATCACGAAAAATAATAAAGTAAAAAAGACCAATAAAATTATGGAATAGGGAAAAGAAAATAAGTAACACCGCTCATCCTTGTAACAAATATCACATTACTTTTGTTTGATTGCGGTATTTCTGAAGCTTCTTTTGGTATTTGCATGAATATATTTGTCTCATCGGTGTTTTCATCATATCGCTTGCCACGATAATCAGTACCACTTTTAACAAACGTCTCACTCGTTTCATTTTTCGACGAGCTTGGTTCTCTTCTGAAGTAATGCTAACTTGAAAAAAATAAAAATTACATAGGAAGCAGGAGATAAAACTGCTGAACTAGATACAGAAAGAACAAAAAAGAGGAAAGTGAAAAAAGATTCCAACCTATCACCGTCGTAGTCATTATCCGAGTCAAATCCATCTTTTTTTCGATCCCTCCGTTTCTGTCTCCTTGATTTCCTTTTGAATTTTTCTATTTCCTCAATCTCAACTTTTTCATCAGTCATCAGTAAGCAGGCATCATCATCCTTCAAAGTAAAACAATTAAACTTCTACAACAGAGGTTTTAACTCAATCTTAGGCATATCCTACATTTTTTCAATTCTAATCAAAACATAGCACCGAATGATAAGAATACGTCCGTCAATCCTTTACAAGATAATGCAATTCTTTTGAAAACTAAAAGCGTTT
The DNA here is from genome assembly GCA_003012265.1 of Setaria equina. Classification (NCBI taxonomy): domain Eukaryota; kingdom Metazoa; phylum Nematoda; class Chromadorea; order Rhabditida; family Setariidae; genus Setaria; species Setaria equina. The sequence goes on from PQVD01003313.1 coordinate 4,364, forward strand.
CATCTCTAGATACCTCTATATGTTGTTTCAACAAAGCAACAGTATCTCTGTGTTTCTTCGATTTCTTGTGGTTGCTCATTGCTTTCCTGTAATGGATACAATTAATTATTATGGAAAATTATAAAATTTATTTCCAAGAACAGCCTCTAGAGATTAACTGTATGCGACTAACTATATTACAGAAAAGAATGTTATAACCTAATCATTTACCCAGTTTTGAACACTTTCTCACAGAACATACAATAAAAGTCCGACTCTTCATTATGTTCTATTTCACTCTCATCATTACTGCTTCCGAATTCGGCAGCCAAAGCCTCTTCAATTTCACGTAAATTTTCCAATTGTGACTGCCGTACCTCTTCCGATTCTTTGTATTCACCAGCTTGACTTGAAAATAAGAGTATATAGGTAATAGGAAAAAATTGAATCAGTGAATGAATGCACCTTTCCTGATAACATGAAATAAGATATCAGCGTGTTAATATGCTAAAGATTGTCAAGATTCTTAAGTGTTCTTACCCTGCTGAATTTCAACATGAATTGAAGGATTTTAGACCAAAAAAAAAAAATCTCACTTTAACTGCTCTAAAATCTTCAATTTCCTATTTTCTTCTGCCCTTCTTTCTTGCTCCAATCGCTTTTTCTCTAGCTCTTTCTTATGAAAATGAACTCGAGGATCTCGTTTTCTTACGAATCCAACCAAAGCCTCAAATACACAGTGATATAAGACAAAAGGTTTCCTACGAAACTCATACTGTTGCCATGAAATAAAAAAAATTTACCATCTCCTTTCTAAGAAAAAAAAAAAAACAANNAAAAAAAAAAGGCGACTTTCACTCTAGAAGATATACTTCAAGAGAGCAATTTAATGAAATCTGATCGATGCCTAGTAGCTCAACATATTCTTCATTGAAAAAATTGTTCCAAGTGAAACTTATGAAGAAATGAACTACAAAACAAGAAATCTAAACACACAATAACAAGTTTGCTAAAAAAATTGGTATTCCAAAAATATATATATAACTCGGATTTCTTCGTTTCTTTCACGTCTGCCTGCTTCTCTTGATTTTTTATTCGCTTTCTCCATCGCTCTAACAACACGTCGATTTGGAGCTTCACGTATGTCAAATTTATCCATCCATGCGAATGATCGGACAGTACAGAAGCTTCCCCAGAATGCATAGAATGGACCAACTACCTGAAAAAAAAAAAAAAAAAAAAAAAAACAAAAGAAAAACTACCTGGGTATTCTCAGTGAAACATCAGGAAGGAACCATCATTTCTATACAATCCAATTTTATTTCTAATTGTTCAATATATTACGAAATAACTCTGTAAATTATAAACCACAACTAAATTATAAAACCAGAAGATGGAATAAGATTGAAATTGAGCATACATCGTCATAGATGCTATTCTGATCACCGAAACTAGGATATGTCTGAGGCTTTCCATCTAGAAACGCATAATCTTCGGATGCTAAAGTCTCGAAGACTTGTCTGTATACGTCATAAAAATTCTGCAACATTTCGATTAAAAGATACCAAACTTTGTTATTTATCCGCTATTAGATTTTGTTCACAAAAAATTTTTTAAAAATTTGCTGCGGAAAATTCCTTTGTAATTTCGTTACTTTCCAATTTTATTTTTTTCTATTAATATATCAACAAAATATATGACTGAAAAGTACTGTAAACACAACTGATAGTTTATTTTCAGATAAAAACTTACATTATGCTCGCGACCATATCCAGAATAACAAGTTGATGTAAAATATGGGAATAAATTAAGGCTGCTGTCTTCATAATGTTCATCAAATCCTAAATAACATATGCTCCTTCAAGAAACATGGAAACCACTTTACGGTTTTCTTAACATACTTTCACTCTTAATTTTCTTTCAAGCCATGTATCAATCTTTTAATTGGACTGAAGTTGCGATCTTGTTAATACAACGGAAGTCAAAATACTTCAGAAGAGCAGTGGAATAAAAAAATTTTCGAGAGACAAAATATACCTGACAGTTCTTATTAAATCACACATCAGAATCATCTTTCTTCCTTATTAACCTTTTGCATTCGATTTGGAAATACCGACTGATTATACAGATCAGTTGTTAAACATACAGCAGTAAAATTCATATACATTTAACAACTGATTTCATATAATCAACCGATATTTCAGCTATAGTTTACTCTTATAATTCAAAATGGTATTTCATGTTTAATGACTGACTCCTACAGCTGTATATTTATCCTGCATGTTGTGTCAACAATTATGTGGGCTAGTGAAGCTGAAATGAAGAAACTCCTGTTAAGAAATTTTAAACTGACCTCCTTTAAGGATGCTTTCCCTGTGTCGATCGTACCAAGCTCTTTCATGCGGATCACTTAAAATCTCGTACGCTTGCTGTACTAGAGTAAAGTACCTATAAAAATCTGACATGGAAAATTTAGAAACTTCAAAACAGAATTGAACTGGAAGTCTTCAAGCCGACCAATAAACAACATCCTCTACTAATGGACTTTTAATTTCTTTAAACAGTAAAACGCGGAATTTTACCTATTACATTCTTCTACATTTGAGGGATTCTTATCAGGATGCCATTTAAGAGCCAATTTTCGATAGGCTCTTTTAATTGTATCATCATCGGCGCTACGCTCAATTTCTAATACATCATAATGGCATCGCATTCCTCACACGCTTCTCTGGAATATATATTAATAAATGGAAATTTTATTGCAAGAGCCCTTATGCAAAATAGTTAAGATAATCCTGCCCAAATGACAATTTTTTACCAATAATAGATATTAAAATAGTTAGAAATGAATTTTATTACAAAATAAACGGTAATACATTTCACATTTCAAAAANNTTAGTATCATAAAAAGAAGTATTAAATTTCGATCTAGTAAAAGAAGCAGTAAAGAACCAGCTAAAACAGGGACAGAAAACCAATAGAATACATTTATAAAGTGGATAAAACTTTACATCGACATGACACGTATATTATAAAAACTTTTTGAAAATGAAGTACATTATCTCGATTACCCTTTCAATTCCTATTGTAGTATGAACATTCACTAACTAACATGGAACTAGTCTGAATAATAATCGCGGGGACAAAATATTAAAAGAGGTATATAGTTAAGCACTAGTTTTAATTATTGTCTTGAAAAATACCAATAAATTTACAATAAACACGCAAACAAAGTAGCAAACCACCATAAAATGAAAGCATAACAATCCGTCAAAAAACTGTTGAATCAGCATGAGAACAGTTTCTCAGTTATATGTCTATTAATACAACAAGCTCATTGACTTTGTTATATCAAAGCAGATATACGGAGGAAATGCAATACTTATATGCAGCATGATAAGAAATCAACACTTTAAAACTCATTGCAATGACTGACACAGAATCTAAGCGAAAATGAGAAACTTTTAAACAAATAGAATCTCTTAGAAGATTTCGAACAATTACAGATAAATGCCTTAACGAATTTCAGTAAAATATAAAAGATTAAACATTAGCAAAAATTTAATAAAATTAACGAATACTTAAGCTAAATACAAGGTTTGTTTATTGCCAACCAATAATGACTGCTAACACTTCAATATATGAAGACAATGAAAACCAATTCAAAATTATTAATTTTAGAAAGTTAAATTTAGACATGTTTTATCACAGCATAAATTGACGAGAAGCGCAGTTTCCCGACGAAATATTATGGACGTCGTAAGTTAAAGGTTAACTTCCAAGTAAAAAAGTCTCAGAAATAAAGTTCCAGTAAAAGCTTTACTTATCGGAAAAGTAAATTCATCCCTCACATATTCTTGGAAAACATATCTTCTGTTATCGGAGATTGTTAGGCCACTCAGGTATATAATACCGTCTGATAGAACCTTCCACCAAACGATCCAACCAGTTCGGAAGACCATTTAACACATCTTCCAATTTTAGATGTTGTCCTTTGCGCAAAGTCTGGGTCTATAATCAAAAACAAATAAATTCTAGCAATTATATCAGCACAGTATAAAGGGGGTGGAATATCAAGGCATCAAGATAATTCATAGTTAAATTAAGAAGTCTAACTAAAAATAAAATGTTTTTATATTTCATCGCAATACCAGCTTTATTTTAACCTCTTCTCGAGTTGCTTTGTCAACATCGGAATCCTCACTGCTAAGGTCTTTACCGTCATCATCGAAACCCAAGAAATGTTTTTTGCCAGGTGGAGTATGCATCGGATGATACATGTTGAAATATAATTTCCACCCACAAAGTACAAGCACAGTCCCCAGAGTTTTACGAGGATTGATATTTTTCAAACGTTCATACAATGATGATCCATCTGCAAAAAGATTTCCGAATTTGCAGATTTGAAATAAAAATAAGATTACAATTTCAACTGAAAACCATCATATTCTTGCAAAGGCAAATCAGAGGAAGCAGGAACAAGAAACTACAGCATTTTACGATATAAAAAAGGCACTGTAAAAGAAAACAAAATAATGCGTTCGAAAGGAGATGGACCATATTAATATTAATGAACCATCACCTGACTGTCCATTATCAGCTGGTAATGTATGTTCCAGAAGTTTACGAAACCACGGAAGATTTTTTTCTACCATTAAATATCCAAATGAGAATGTTTTGTTGCTAAAAATTAGCCACATTACTTTATCATCGATTTTGCTACGTTAAAAGTGAGCTACTACTAAAACAGTGAAATTCTTATATTAAAGTCATGGTTTTAAGGCTTACTTTCTAAACGGCCAAACATGTTTCGCAAACTGTGGCAGCAAAATATCTTTTGACTGTTCATCAACAAGGACTACAATCGATCGGCAGCCAGGCTTCAGGAGTCTGATCATCCCAAAATATGTTTCTGCTCTCAATTCATGCATCAATGATTCCATTTCTCGCATTATTCTGAAATAAAGATAATAGTTCCAGGTAATTAGATTTGAATAACTCTAGAGTGCAACCGATCCTGCTTGAGAATCTCGAGCAAGAAAATCTTTGACACCTTCTAAGAATTAAAGAAAATACATTCTGGAAGTCATGAGAAAATAAGAAAACAAAGAGAAATGTCTAGTTTATCTGATAAGATTAGAACAACAATACACCTTTGTTGCTTTCTAAGCACCCGTGGTTTGTTATTGTCGGTTCCTACACGTGGATCTTCAGGGTGCCACTGATCATCGTTAACGTTGTGCTTGTTATCCTTCCTTATTTCCTGAAGCAGAGATAAAGCTGATTCTGTCCCGAGAAAACTTGATAAATAAGCTAAGTGACTTGGAAAAAATTGAATTAGGGACCAATTTTTATTGGTTATTGATATCAAATGAGGATTTCTTTGGGTTTTATATCTGCTAGATGAATAAAAAACCTGTGGCATATAAATGTGAGACTTTTCTTCCAGTGCACTTGCATAACTTAATCCATAACCGATAAGAAATATGAGCAGTAATGTTCCTATAGCACTCAACAATGGTAACGTTTCCTCCTTAGTCAAATTAAACCAAGCAGCCTCAAACAATCGTACAGCAGCACGCGAAATGCGAGTAAACCATGATGGCTGATATTCATCGAACTACAATGCCAAATGTTATATTTGTTATTCTCTTATAAGGTTTTTGCTACAACTCGTTATTATTTAATAATATTTCGAGAGTAGAATGCATAAGATAATAACATTTCCAAAAGGTGCACTTTAAATGGACTTTACAGTGTAAAATAATAATTGATAAGTTTAGCCCCAATGATACGTAATGAACCATAATTTGTAATAGGAACAATAGTTTGATGCAATTTTTTGAGCTAATCTGAGCCTATCAGATTATGTGCCTCACAATATCAGAACGTAGAAATAATTACCACTGGTTTAAGAGTCGCCTGATAATCCAGCTTTGCGATTCCTTTTATATAAGCTTCCAGTTCCAATTCAAGACTACTTTCACTAATGCTTTCTTTTAAATACCAGCCTTCATTCAGCCAAGCAAAACGAGCTTTGTTCTGGTCATAACGCCAAAGAATCAGTAATCCACGCTTTCGTTCCTAATAGTTTTTCGAAATATTAGGAATTTATTTTGTACAGATAACATATATCCTTGATAAGGTTTTAAAAAAAATTAACTAATGATTCTCAATACCAAAACGAATTAATACATCTCAACTTATTCCCTCGTTATCCTTCAACATAAGATTGCAAAATGTTAATACATTAATCTGGATATTTACACAGTTACTCATCTCAAGTGTTGCCAAGAAATATTTAACCTGTAAAGAAAACTGTTCACTTTGCGACAATCCATTAAAGAAGTTCATAACAAATTCCTTTTGTCTGTTGACATAAACATATGTAAACTGCAATCTTTCGTTCTTGAAAGTATTTCCACGACTACGAACAAAATTGCGAAGCGATGAAATATGTGGAAGATCTCCGGATGAATCTGTGGCTGTTAAAATAACACAGAAAGTTCGGAAAATTCGCGACGATACTGGACAAAGATCATCGAAATAAGATTGACTTGAAAGCTGCAATACATCATAAATCATGAATCGAACAGAATATTTCTACACTTATACATGCAAAATGCTATTATTCCAAATCACTGATCTTTCACTGTTTTAACTGCCTTCCATATAATCATCAACAAGATCAATGATTTACAAACTGTAATTGCGAAAAAAAAAGGAAAAAATATGCTTCAACACAAAATCTTTACCCTCGGCAGAGAGAGATATTTATTTTGTTCAATAAATGCTCCCATGGCATCGACAGAAAATTGCTGACCAGCACTAGCCGAAAGACGTGCGACCGGTCCTTCCTTTAAAGAAAACAGTTATTTTGTCTAATAAGCGATCTTTTAAGAATAAAAATAACCATTAATAGCAAATAGGTCATGGTCAAGTCTTTTTTATCAAATAAGACAAAGAACTTTTATAAGTTTTAACTTACCTGGGGAAAATCATTAAAAATCAAAATGTTTTCACATTTGAAACATTTGATATCTAAAGCTTGTCGCATTTTCACAATTTCAGTACTCTGATCGTTTAGGTAAATATATGCAAAACGTGCGAAAGTTGCATATTTCATTGCAGTAAGCATGTAACGAATTCGAGGATCCTCGTTATTCCCAAAAATTATAACAGAAATCTGAAAAAATGAGGATTAATTTCCGGAAAGCAACAATAAGAAAGTTGTGTTGAATTAGGAATTGAAGATTCCATATACCAGTTCTATTTTCTCAATGGAATATCTCGAATAATACTAAATTTATTATTAAAAGAACATAAATAAATGAAGTGAGCTCACCCTGTTTGAAGACTGCCACTGATCAATAAAACGTCGTAAGCCATCATGATTTGTTATTTTAATTAAGAAAGTATTTGGTATAACATCACGTGCAAATACCCGGACAGCCTTAGTGGAAAGTGCTACAAAAGTAATCAGTAATTTCATTTTTAAGGATATTTTGAATAAAATTTAAAAAAAATGACTTAAATATTTTACGTTGCATTGAGCCTCGATAATGAATAACTCGCCCTTCAACAACTACGACAATGGACGGCAGTCGTGAGATTCGCATTCTTTCTAATAAATTACCATCAGTGATTGCATTAACTGTAGCAATCCCATATCCTGGAATACTTATGTAATGGGCATAAATAATAAAAAATTACTAATTTCATTAAACGAATTTGGTTTCGAAAATAAAAGCATTATCTGTTCAGTAAAACTATGTGGAGAAAAGTAGACAGGGTCTTGATTGATGAGTAAAAAGACAACCTTTCTTTAGCAGAATTTAAAAAAAGACTAAGAAAGAAACAAATCTTACCAAGTGGTTCAAGATCATTTACAACACTTTGCCAAATAGATTCGAGACGGAAGCAAAGCTGACAATACCCAGAATACGCAAATATTATAATAGGCTGAGAATAACTACGTTCCAACACCGTATGGGAAAATATTCTCATGGAGATACGATGCTTTTGAAAAAATGAGTTGCCATTATCAAAACCACCAAAACCGAAGATAAACTGGAAACAAAACTAGATGACTGAAATTCAATAAAAGAAAATAAGTAGAATCATTGTTGTAGTGTTAGTGCTACAGAATGAAAATCTCCCTTATACATAAAAAAGCACTTCATTTTGCACTATTAACTGAAACCACACAATATCTTAGTTCCAGCTATGATACAAATAGATCAATTCAAATTTGAAATGGATAAATTACAAAACTGATGCTTTGGCCATTCAATATAAGCATCTGTTTACATCTTCAGGTGAAGCTAAACTAGAAAAATAATAAGTAAAATAAACAGTAAGTTTTATTCGATTAGGCATTAACAAGACATGGAAATACAGTGATTCCCGAACTTTAATAAAAGTCCAATAAAAGTGTTTGAAAATTGAAAAATTATTCACCGAATCATCGAATGGATGATGACTGTAGGCATGGTTCGGAGGTGGATCGTCAAATGTTTTTAATTTGTCGTAACGTTCCCTCTTCAGTGGATCTGATAGAATCTGGAAAAATTCACGACTCAAATTTTTTGATGAGTCCCAGTATACAAGTTTTCGGACAGGTTTAGGACACATTATCGTCTCATTCTATACTAAATGAAATAAGCTTGAACCTTGTAAGCAAGTGTAATATCCATAAAGTTCTCATGTGCATTCGCATTTTTGTTTTTGTCTGGATGCCTGAAATCATCCTTCTTAGCAAATACACAAACTCTATCAATGAGAAAATTGCATAAATATATACCGAGGCTATATATTAAATTTTTGTTAAGTATTATTAACAGTCAGGAGGATATTTCAAAGTTTTTTTGTTGCCTATCAAATCATTTACTAACAAACTAACACAAGATTTAGCAATTTGTAAAACTGGAAAAGAAAAGAAATTCACCATTCTCTAGCCAATGTTTTATAAGCATGTTTGATTTCCTTGATAGTAGCTTTGTTTGATACACCCAAAATTCGGTATGGATTTTTAAACTCTGATGAAAATATTCGATTTATACAGCACAAAGATAGGGTCAATGTGAATAATAAATACATAATATTTGAACTTTGTCGATAAGTCGTGAAGAGTAAACCAAATTTCTTATCTGAAATTTCAGTTCCTCCTAAGCTTAACGAAAAGTGCCGTACAACTCTACTATCGACGACTTCGCAAAATAAATTTTCTCCAAACCAAGCTTACCAGCTTCTAAACAATACTGATAAAAAGGACACGTCCTAATATTCAGATAATCATGAATCAATAAATTAAACCAACAGTATAATAATTAGTATTTCAGTGATAGTGCGATAAAGGGTGCAAATATAGATTTCCAATTATATCTATGCTGACTGACCGGTTACTCGATCAATGGAAAGCTAGACTTAGTAAAAATGAATACCATCTGATTGTGGAATTTAATCGACTTAGACGATAAGAGACCTGGAAGGCAATATTCTGGTAAAGATATCATCTTTATATTTCTTTTTGCTATAATAAAATATCATTACCCTAATAGCGGTAGTGAAGGAAACCATCAAGAGACGAATAAATTGTCAACAAAATATACCGCCGGATGAGTATTTTCATAGCGGCCTTCGCTGGTCGTACCAGTTGGCTAGAACATTGGGAGTTTTACGGACCGATGATTGGGGCATCGCGGGTAAACTTTACGAGGTTGTAGACATTGTGCCTACGGGGTTTTCCGCACTTCTTCATTGTTCTAATATTTTCAGCTACTTCACTTTCCACTACACATCACATATTTCCTACCATGACATAACTTGCATAATACATCTTACGCTGCCTTTCAGTAAAACACTTCCGAAGTGTGTGAGAAAGAATACACTAATCTATCTATCCAGTGAACAAATTACCTGTCCTGAGGGAAATATTTGTAAAATTCAGATGAAGTTACCGGAGTAAGTTGTAAGTTCTGCTTTTCATGCAAAGAAATCTACTACTACCACTACTGGGAACTAATAATAAGTCTACAAGAATCCATAAGCAGTCTCCGAAATATATCATGTACTTTGGTAGACTGTCATAGAATTCTTTTTGAATAACAGTTCGTCTGTCAGTCTCTTTCTTCCCCGCGTTAACCAGGTGACAAACATTGTTTCCCCACTGGTCTGCAGAAATTGTAGTTGTCATCACTCCACTTTCATTATCATGAACACTGTATATCAGAACTGACAAATGGCTGATAATACCTGGAAGACGGGGACTTTTTTCTCTTCTTTCCAGCATATAGGTATGGAAAATGTAACCAAATATCAATTATTTCATTATATTTCACACTATATGAAACACTTGAGAATTAAAAAATATAACAGAAACTTTTGCTTTTTAAGAAGCGAAAATTCCGAAAATTTTCTTCAAAGCCCTTTTCAAACAATACAGTAAAGAAAGTTATAATAAAGGCAACAATAATCGAAAAAAAAAAACATTAAATACAAATAATTGAGTGGTGGCAAAATGTATTTGACGTCTACAACAATTACAAAAGTCAATTTCACTAACACAAGCTGAATGGAAACGACAAAAAAAAAAAATTGAGGTATGTTTTGTTGAAAACAAAAAATGAACCACGCATTGGGCGAATCAGTGAAAGGAAAATTTTAAAACAACATAAATCAAATTACTACACAAAAAATACCATATAAATGTAAGCATAAAAAACTGCAAGGTAGAACAGAGGAAATGGAGGGGATAAGAGGGAAAAAGCGATCAACATTCTTGCTTGCTTAATTTTACTTGTACAGGACAGGCCGGCTAATTCCAGCTGTCAAAAATCGTACTAGACCTGTATCAACGTAAAGTAATGATAGCAGCTACTATGATAACAACTTGATGAACATGAATAAGGAGAAAAAATCTTCACCGGATTAGTTTCAGACCTGTATAGAGCAAGAGACATGTACGTGAGAGGAAAAGGATAGAAAGCAACACTAATAAAAATCAGTAAACAAGCTAAAATTTAAAAAAGAGGAAGTGTGAAACATAACATACATGGATAAACAGACATAGCACACAGGCAACATGTGCTATGATAACAAAATAAATTATTTATTACTGTTTCAGACTATTGAAATATTTGTGGGATCCAGTGAATCTATTGTACCACCTTTCTAAAGAGAATGAAATTTAGAAAATATTTCGAAATTGCAGGAGTTTTTATTTCAAAGCAGCAGAAATTTGATGTGTATTCAAAGACCCTCCTCAACTTGAATCTAATCTATTTGGATATTTTTGAATTTCCAGTTCAACACCATGATTTTACTCATAATTCGCAATGTTTTTTTTTTTTTTTCTAGAACTGGTCGCTTCCTCATTAGCCATAGAATTAGAAATGTAATTAGAAAAAAAACGAATATATTGAGACAAAAAAGGAAAGATACAAAGAAACTAACAAAGTCTGAATAGTGTGTTTTAGCTGGAATCTAAAGTTGTCCCTCCGGTGACGATTCAAATTCGATTCAAATAGTAAATAAACTTTCCCAATCAAAATAAGCGATATTGTAGCTGGATAGCTAGCATTACACGATTTTTGGATTTCCAGACACAAAAGAAATTTTTAGTGTTCAAAACAAATGAGTAAACTGATACCAAATTGAATTACCATAGTAACAGGCAAAGCTTTTCCATTTGGAACAGTTGCCTGTCAGCTTTAAAGATAACGGAAAGTATTTGTGACATCGGCAGGATTACCAGAATGACCAGAATCAAAAATTCCTGCTTGTGAAACATAGGACCCAGTGGCCGAAGCAGATGGTGGTTGCTGGGCATGGCTCGGATAGGCGCCTGGAACTGAGAACTGCCCTGAGTATGGGAAATAAAAATTGTATGAGGTATTGGGTCCAGGCGGTACAATAATTGGGGTAACACGCTGTGGTTGAGGTTGATGAGGTGACGATGGCGTTCCACTACCAGATATTACTTGCTGCTGCTGCACACGACCATGCATCACCGATTCAGAATTACGTATTGATAAAGGTGATAAAGTTGATAAATTAGCAGTTGGCGGTGGTGTTAAATGAACAGAACTTAAGTCATCTACATCCGCCGATGATGTCTGTTGCTGCGGGGAACCTTGTAAAAAGGTTTGCGTGGAAACATCAGCACGCTCTCTGGCTGTTGGTGATGGGATCACTTCACCAGGTGAATCCACAAAGATTTCGATCAGCAGTGGATCTATCGTTTGGCAGCCAAACATTCGAGCAAACTGCACGTTCTCGCATAAGATAGAAGAAATTTTCTGCAAATACATTTTAATGAACTCAGCTGAAATTCAAGATAAATTTTCACTCTCCCTAATTTCTACACCATATATTATTCCATATAATCATCACTTATTTTTACATTTGAGCTCCACAAACCTAATCGATCTTACACTTTAGTTACGACTAAAAAAAAATTTCTCTACCGCTAGTGGTGGTAATAACAAGAGTATGTTGCCAAAACGCGATATAGCAGCAGAAATTGGTTGTTCAGCAGAACCCACACGATCGCGTATCATCTGGAATAGCGCGTGCTGAACGCGATCTCGCAACGCTCCTAAAGTCTGTGATGTCTCCAAGCTTAAACCTGGTGCATCTGCAATATAAAAGTACATAATTTTAACGCTAAACCTTAAACATTCCATGAGATATACAAAAAGTTGTAACGATGCTATAAGTATCTGGAAATATTACTATAAGAAAATATTCCATTGAAACAAAAATACTTCCAAAAGCTACGAAGTTTCTGTGATTTGTATTTTGAAACTCTGAAATCTGAAAAATTACCAGCATCCAATAGAACGAGCGCTGTTAGTGAAACAATTTCAGCTTCATTAAGTAAAAGCTTCCGTATGGGTTGAGTAAGTTCGTCTAGTATTCGCGCAGCCATGTTGTTGGACAAAAAACTATAATAAATCTATAATTTTAAGGGCTTCCCAGATATTGGTTTACGATTGCTGCAACCAAAGTTTCACTAACTGAACATACTCAAGATCAACGCATTTAAACTTTTGAGGCAAAGTGGCGGTCCAGAAAAAAACTTCTTAAATCAGGCCACAGCCAGATAAAGCTTAAATAATTTGCAGTTAAAGTCAATACAACAAACGGTAAATGATCTTAAATAACCTAAATTTAGGAAGTTAATAAGCTCTGACTGCTCTGGTCAGTATAGTCATATAATAAGTTATAACAACTCTTTTTTAAATCCAAAAGATGGAAATATCGCTTCTTCAAAATTTTATATCAAAGAAGACATAAATAGAAGTTAACAAAGACTTTTTTGAGCAAACTACTTTCTGGAAAAATAATCTTTCTGTCTGTTAAACAGCTACCTCTGACAACTTATTGATGTATTACGGCACACAATATCTGAAACGCCTATGCTCACATTTATAGAATGTAATTATCCTTTCTTCTTTTTGAATTATTTGCTCCCGTAAAGATTTTAAAAAATTTACAATCACATTTCCCGATTAGACCCTGAATTTTACTAGAATATATTAACAGATGAACCACTGCAACCCATTAGATAAAAAAAAAATTATGAAGCTGAACAAGAACTGAAACCATATCCTTTTTCATCTTTTTCTAAAAGCTGTCATAACGATGAAGATTTTTAACTCCCTAAATTACCATTTATTAAAGATAGGATGAATTACTTGTTTTCAAGAAGATGACGGGGTGTCTGTCGTGGAATTACGGTTCTATTGCATAAGCACAATAAATCTGGATCGGATGTTGCTTGCGCTGTTCGTGCGGCTTGAGTAAAAGCACAAAATGCGGCAAAAGAACTTTTCAAAATAAAGACCTGTAAAAATCAAATTTACTCACTGGATAGAACAGAGGAGAACTAAATACCAATTATATTTGGATATTTTTTATCTCTTCCTTAACAATTAAGAAATATTTCTTTTAATTTCATAAAAGTCATAATGTACAAATTATCTTAAATCTTTCAGGTAGTTTCCTCCTGTATAAAAACATCACATATTATGCAGACACATTTTTTGTATAGCTTTTTTTTCTTTTTTTGTAACTTACATGTACTTCTTATCCTCACAAATACTTCCGTATTTAATCTTAATTCGCATACCTTCTACTCAATTATAAGTTTCATTAGCTCGACCTAAATCTAAAAATATAACTTCCCCCACATGGGTAGGACTACTATCCATTGTTGTTAATTGTTGCCGTAGACAAAACAAGAAACCTTTTCTGCATCTAAGATATATCTGCTATGCAATGAAATATGAAAAAGTTACATTAGTGATCTTCAGAGAGTGACATAATTTACGATTTTCAAACCGATAAGGTTCGAACTGATCTCTGACGGAAATCCTTAAAACTAAATAATGATCTTCTTTTGAAAAAAATTTAACAACTGATCGCTAATATTTTTACTTTTTCATTGCATTCACCCAGATTGACGAGTGAGAAGAGCGCATCAATCCAATCAACTGCTGCACCAATGTACCGCCGCACTGCTTGGGATAATTGCTCCACTGTCGCTGTACGCCCTGCTTCATAACACATCTGAAGGAATGGACAGTGCTTCGTGACATTTTTATTTCCAAGTTCATTTTCCATTTCACATCACTTATCAGTTCATACTGCTTATGACAATATCGTTAGCAAACTTGCACAAAAGTGCAACATATAAAAGAGCAGGAAATCTTGCTGAACAAAAACTATAACGGCTTCAAAAAAGAAAAAAAAAAAAAAAAAAAAAGAACAACATTTAAACCCTTTTCCTTATCCTGACTTCTGGTGAATAAAGAGGCTTAGCTTTGCAGCACAACTTACATCGAAACGATCGTTATCCAAAACATATTTATTCTGAAAGATTCCATTTAATTCCAAATCTGGATCAGCTTTAACCCTCGCAATTCCAATTGGTGTTGCCACTGAAAGCCGTTTGATCGAGCTCATTGCTTGCAGCTCAGTGTCGAGGAGGTAGGTTAGTAAGGCATCTTCCTGTTGTGAACTGAAATTTATGTTAAAAAGTGGAACCAGACATATAATTTCATTTAATCAAAATTTCAACAATAAGAGTTTAACTATTCGACTTATCCTGAGCAAATTTTCACGCACGTCTTTATAGTATTATTTTTATTCCATGACTAATTCATGTTTTTTGTAATAAAATCTTCGGCTTTTTATAAGCTGGAGCAACCATATAATCGGAACTTTGACAAGACTAAACTAACCAAAAAAGAATAGATAGAAAAGTGAAAAGCGAAAGCAAACTGATTTCCTCTTACCCCTATTGTGAAACTTTTAAATAGTATTGCTTCGTAAAAGTTCAATCAACTACAAGATTCAACTAAATAACTTAAAAAATATTAATATACGTAGCTACATAACTACTTATATGATTGAGCACCACATCTTTCCATATGTCATACATTAACACTACTTTTCGAAATTGGAGAAAAGACTTACCAGTGTGAGTCAGCACCCGGTGATGGCAATAAACTATCCTCACGTCTTAGCTTCTTTCGCCGTGGATTTTTCTGTTTCCCGATAATATCACGATCAGGACGAATTGCTAAAACATGACATCAGTACAGCATCAAGTATCGGTTGTCATTTATAAAAATGTGAAGTAGTACTAAATTATCTTATTATATCATACAGCATTAGTCTGACACATATAATTTTCTCCTTCTTAACATACTAGCTAAAACAGCCATAAGAAATCTTGGAAATCTTGACTAATTAAAAGTGAAAAAAATCATTACCATCGGGTTCCATGCCCACTTCCAGGCACCGCTGGAATCGACAAAATCGACAAGCATTACGCTGATCTTAAACGATAAATGTAACTATGTTGAAATATTATTTACAGCTAATGAAACACACTGTGACGATTTTGATATATATGCAAACGCAATATTTCCAAAAAAAAAAAAAAAGGATATTACATCAAATAACTAACAAATCTATAACCTTTATCAATAGAACATTTTTGCATAAAACGACAGGTGTATGACTGTCCAGAACGGATGGTTCGCCGAAAGAAACCTTTGCAACCGTAACATGCCATCACGCCATAATGTTTACCGGCCGAACGATCGCCACATACCATACACATTCCCTCTCCCAGGTCCATTGCCCTGTAATCACTGATAACAACAATCAGCACCTTCCTTCTAAAAGATAATTTGTTGAGACGATAGCAAATTACATTACAAATGTATTCCCAAAAACGATTTTATAAACGATTAACTTTATATTTTGTGACGCGCCACATCATATTGAAATTAGAATTGTAATACTATATCGCAACGAGAAATAAAAACTTTAGAAAAAAAAAATGGTATGCAAATAAGATTCTATTGGATAAATGAGGCGCAAAATGAACAACTCGTTTGGCAATGAGAAAAACTCTGAAATTTCTCATCTGTAAATCAAATAATATATATGATGGTAGCTGTTAAATACATTCCTTTTATATATTTATAAACTGGAAGTGATAAAGTAATCAAGCATTAAAGATGAATCAGACGAGTAAAGACTGATAAGAGCAGAAATAGTGCCATAGTTGCAACTGATAATATTCGCCCGCCCTCCTTGCATCACTTCAACTTCTTACTGATAACACTACCTAGGAAAAGAAACTCGAGAAACTATATGTTACATATGTCGGGAAGAGACGGATAAAGCATGCGGTGAGGTAAAGAAAGGAAAGAAAGAGGGAAGGATGCGAGGGGAAGGGAATGAGGGAGGGAAGATATGGGAAGGAAGGAACATCAGCTGTTCAGAAAAAGTTTTAAAAAAATAATTTTCTGATGGAGGGAAGAAAGAGGATGCAGAGACTGGAAGTGAGCTATACAAAGTGAATGGGGAAAAACATTAGTGAGGATGAGAAACGATAAAAGTTTCGTAGAAAAAGTGAAAAGAAAATATGGAAAAGTAGAAAAAAGAGAGGTAGAAAGAAGGAAGGAAGGAAGGTGAAACTGAGGAGGGAGAGAGAGAGAGAGACAGAAAAATGAAATTTTCTTTCTCGGTTAACAACGTGATCATCGTCATCATCATCATCACCATTATTATTATCACTAACATCTTGTCATATCATCAGAGCGGTAATAAACTTGTCCTTCAGGAAGAAAATGGCTGCCAGAAGTTAATGACGGAGTAAGGAAATGTGGAGAATTACTTTTGCTGAAGCTAAATACTTCTGTAGAAAAGAAGACTAAAATATTTTCCTCAATATCATGATAATAATAATGATCAATGCTAATAATGATTAAAGCATATTATTGGCAAATTGTAATTGGAAGAAATGGTAAGAAATTATTCTGAAAGGAAAAAGGAAAATAATGGAAATTATTGTCATGGAAAAAAAATAGCCATGAAAA
>PQVD01003315.1:377-11647 GCA_003012265.1 Setaria equina
TATTTTACTTTTAAATTAAATTCATTCTTCATTGCTTGCAAAACGTCTTCACCCGAATTTCTCTGGGATTCTTCACTTGGAAACACTGATTGTTTTTGTTTTAATTTCCTCCTTACTTTAATTAAATTTCTAAAATTGATCAGTAGCACTGATTTTGGTTAATGTCAAAATTACAGTTTGCCCATTTGATCGCTTTGGACCAAATTGCGAGAACCAATGCGCTTGCAATCGACTTACTACGAAACTGTAACTTTAAAAGATATTCGAATGTTTTCTTCTGTTATGTCTTATTTCCGAATTCACATATTGCAGTTTAATTTTAGTTGTCATCCCACCATCGGTTCCTGCATTTGTCGCGCAGGTTATACCGGAGCAGGCTGTAATTCACTATGTCCTACGTCCTATTACGGTGAGAACTGTGAGAAGAAATGTGACTGTAACCTGAATACCGGTTCGCAGTGTGATCCAGTTACTGGACAATGCATCTGTGCTGCGGGTTATCAAGGAATTCGGTAGAATGTTCATTCTAAACTTTTCTAGTAGAAAAACAAAACTTCTGTTTTAAAAGTTTTAAAGGACTTTTTCTCCAAAATACTTATCTCTAAGTTGACTTATTTCTGTAAAATTTTAAAAGTTTTGCCTTTTTGGAAGTTTTGCAGATGTGATGAAAAATGCCCTGAAGGTCTATTCGGTAAGCATTGCGAATCGAGGTGCAATTGTAAAAACGGTGCTTCATGTGATCATCGTTATGGTACATGCAACTGCACTGTAGGTAGGCCTTTTGCTATTATGAATTTCCGATTACAACATTCTGTTCAGCCTGCCACGTGGTGATAAATAAAAATATGAGATAATGATAATGATAACTTCATGATTAAATAGTTTCAGGTTGGCGAGGCCCGCAGTGTAATTTGCCTTGTTGGGCTGGTCATGCTGGTGAAGGATGTAAACTATGCAATTGTAAAAATAACGCTGGTTGTGATCCAATGAGCGGTGAATGCGTTTGTCCAGCTGGTTGGACCGGAAGGAGTTGTGAAATGGCATGTGCCGAGGTTAGGTCTCCTTTGATGCATCCAAGAAATATGGATGATGTGTTTTTTAGTTTGCATATTGAAGGAAAATGGCCAAAAAACACGTAACAAATAGTTCAGTCACATCACCATAAATTGTCTAGAAACGGTTTTGACTAACGTTTAATGCATCTCAGAATCTGTCATCTTGAGGGTTTCTATGGAATGAATTGTTCGCAAGAATGCCAATGTCACAATGGCGCAACATGTGATCCAGCGAATGGTGAATGCAGCTGTGCAGATGGCTGGGCTGGTTAGTTTTCAGATTCTGAATTTGGTACTATTTACTTAAATTTAGCTTTAAACTATATGAAACTTCAGGATTTCAGGGATTAATAATGCTTGAAATCTAAATCTTTAATTTTTTTCGCAGAAATGCATATTCCTTCCAGGACCAGACTGCTCAGTATCATGTCCCTCGGGCGAAAAAGAAAATTGCTTGAGTTCATGTCCATGTATTCACGGAGTTTGTGTAGGAGCTTCCACAAAGTGTACTTGTCATCCAGGATATACCGGTGTTTTTTGTAGTGAAAGTGAGTATCTTTGTTTCATTAGGAAAGTTACACATGAAAAGCTTTTCACCTTGTTGTCACTTTTTTGAAATTCCGAATCAAATCTCGTAAATTCTTCCTTATCTTTTGTTTTAAGTTTTTTTTTTTACTTTGCAAGCTTGAAAATTTCTCCCGAAGAAGTAAGAAGATTTCTCAGCTAAGAGTTAATTGTATTAGAAAAAGTTTAACGTAGAATAAAAGACAGCATTTTTTCGTTTCAAATTATCATTAATAATCCAAGCTAATGTGTTCCATATAACTTATCAGTTTATTTATCATTTTAGTATTGTTGAAATGTACACAAATTTGACATTTTGATACTCTCAGTTATCAATTCATTCAAACTTTTAGAATGCCCTTTTGGTACGTACGGGAAGAAATGCGCGAAAAAGTGCTCCTGCGTTCATGAATGTGACTCACGTACCGGTACGTGTATAAAATGTCCAGCCGGTCAGAGTGGCGAGCTTTGTGAGCAGAGCTGTCCGCTCGAAAAATGGGGCCAAAACTGTAGCAATCATTGCAGTTGTGCGGAAAGTTCGGAATGCAATAACGTTGATGGCAGTTGCCAGTGCTACAACGGTTTCACCGGTCCAAAATGTAATCAAGGTATATATCTCAGGTGTAATTTTCTTTGACAATAAGCTGCTATGAGGTTGTGTTAGACGAATCAAAGTTTTTCTAAGCTTATATTAGAAGTTTCAAACTTCTAGACCTTAGTTCCATAAAATGAGTGCTAATTATTATCAGATTCTCTCGTTGTTGTCGGAAAAAACATTACAGGATGTCCTGACGGTAAATGGGGTACCGACTGTTCTCAAACGTGTAGCCAGTGCAGGAATAATAGCAAATGCGATCCGGTAGACGGTGAATGTCGTTGTCCTGCTGGTTACAAAGGAGAAAATTGCGAATTAAGTTAGTTCCTCCTTCTTGCATGTTCTTGTGAATTTATTTTCAGAAATTAATTCTTAAAATGGTTAATTATTGCCTTCGATCATTTCCGGAATAAATGTTTGAAATGATGGATTATTATCTCTCCTTTCAATTTCGGATTAAGATGCATTTTCGATATTGGGAGGGTAAGAACGATATCGATATAAGCGTAATAGAATAAATTTGCTTACCCTATACACTAAGTAATTGAAAAATATCGATTGATTAAGGGTTATGTTTGAAAATACAGCTTTCTAAAGGTAGTTAAGAATGAATATTTTTTCTAAAAAATTAGCGTAAAAATTTTCTACATAATTCTGTTTCGAAAACCATTTCAGATCTTGTTGCATCAGTAATCAACACTTTCAGTTAGATAAAGATATGTGACTTGAAGTGTGTAGGAACGATACTAGAGATTTAGAAATGGTATGTGGATAAGAACTAGGTTACTAGCTATATTTTAGATTACCTGTTTCCTATTTGGCGTTATCTATTTGCATCCATGCATATCTACGATCTCTTACAGATAGGTTTAAATTTTATTATTATATTTTTTAGCTTGTGGCTTGGACCAGTGGGGTATGGATTGTATGAATGAGTGTAAATGTGCAAGCGATCGCAAATTATGCAACCCAGTGACTGGTATTTGCCATTGTGCTGCAGGCAGTCTTTTAATATATTAGAATTTTTTGAAATTTCCACTTACTCGGAGAGTAGCCACTGTTTAAAAACAATTGGGCTGTTAGATGATTTGAACATAAGTGAATGCATTTTCTGCAGGCCTTATGGGTGATCTCTGCAATAAGTATTGTCCTGAAGGCTCATGGGGCCCAGACTGTGCTTTTCGATGCTTCTGTAAGATGGAAAATTCAAAATGCCAAGCAACAACGGGTCGTTGTGACTGCCATCCAGGTTTCACTGGGCGACGGTGCGATCAAGGTATATTTTAAAAGTTTCGAAATATTTCTTCCCTTCATTCAACGAGCCATATGTTTTCAAATATATACCACTGTTATAGTCAAATACCAATCTCATCGCATTTTCTTTCACTGAATTTCTTTAAATCATTGCAAAAATTTTTTGTTATTACTGACTTGTTTTTTTAACAGTTATCTTTTATAGCCTGTCCTGAAGGCTTTTGGGGAAAGCAATGTGCGAATGTTTGTGATTGCGGCGAAGATTTCTGCGATCCCATGGTTGGTTGCTGCAACAAGAACGATCGTTTTTGTGGTCCAACCAGTACTCATTTTTCTTCTTTTCGTAAAATTTCATTATAAACCTGGAGGAAATTTAGGGGAAAAGGAAGAAATTGGTTTCATATAATTAATTCATTGTTAGAAATTTATTGTTTCGGAAATGACAAGTTGTTATTAAAACGTTATCTAAAATAGTAGTGAGAATATTTTTTTTTTCAATTCGTACTATACTGATACTATACTAGTAACATACAGTTGCAGTTATGGTGCCAAGAATTTGGAGACTTAATCTTGAATGAAGAAATTCTGATTAACCATAGCATAACACCTATCTTTTTCCTTTTTGGATTTAAAATTCACGCCAATCCACAAGACTCCCAAACTTCAATCTTTCGGATGACCCATCGTTGTTGTAATTTGAATTCTTTTATTTCTGTTTCGCTTATTATTTTCTTGTAAAAATTAAGAACTGGAATATCATGTACCGGAAAAGTCGAATATAGTAACAACAGTCATCTCAGTTGTCAGTCTCTTGGTTGTAACTGTTGTTCTCACTGTTCTAGTGCTCTATTACCGCAGAAAATATATGGGAGAACGTGATCCTATTGTTCCCACTATTACGTAAGTCAGTCATTCGTCAGCATTAACTGCTAACCAAAAACTGAGAAATTAAAATGACATGTGCAGAAGTTTGGGTCATAATTTCTCGTAGCCCTCTCTTGACCTCATCATTCCTTCATTCCGCTTCCGCTTGAGAATTCCATTTCTAAATTCACATCTACGTAATTCTCTGTATACCTGAAAAAACAGCGGAAGGCAAACTAGCACAAAGCGACACACGTGTTCCGCTTTCTGGTAGTGAATGTGCAGTGTACTTCGGGAATTCCTCAAAATTGCTAGGTGAAATCTAATTGATCTCGTGAAGTATTCTTTGCCTTGGTATATTTCAGTATATTGTTTGTGAGAGTTTTGAGTCAGAAATGAGATAGTAAAAGAACTGATAATTTTAGTTACCATCCGGCAGTGATTAATGGGGAACGAATTACGACGAAGAATGAGTTTAACAATCCACTGTATCAGAAAACATCGAACGGTCAGCTAGCAGCAAAAGATAATTCAGAACATCTGGCAGACAGTAAGAAACCCTCCAGATCTCAAAGTATGCTATTTGGATTTCAGTCTACTTTAATGATTTTAAATGTTGATGTTAACAAGTCCAATTTATTTAAAAGCTTAGAAATGCTAATCTTTAACGATTTCAATGTGTTAAATGATTGTAGATGCTGATCTTCATCAATGGAGATCATTTAAACTGTAAAATCCCTGCATCCACTTTATGCAGCATACTTTTTCCACAAATTTTCTCATTTTAGGCTTCTTTAAAACCAAAGTTTGTTTACTTTTTGTTATCATATTCAGATAACTATGCCAAGTTTGATGACGTGTACGCAGAAATAGATTCCTCTTTCGGTGACGAGAGGAGTGGGAATTCCGTAAAGCGTAAGTTTTGGTGCTCAAAACTAAATTTCTTAACTTCATTATTCTTTTCGAAATATAATCTCTTTATTTTCGTTTTTTCTAATTTATAAATATCTCGAGAACAAATTTTAGCTCTAACTTCAATATTTGATTATCAATTTTGTTTCAGATATTCATGACTATGAAGTGCCGAATAGTTCAACAAAAAGAAATAAGCATTGAAAAAACATTGTAGAATTTGAATGCTGCATACTTTACACTTGTATCAGTTCTACTTGCTCACATTTGTCTTCATTGTTTTTCAATATCTATGTTACTTATTTCGGGAACTTCACTGTTAATTTGAGCCGATTTTTTCAACTTTCCATCTGAACTGAGCTGGACTCCACACTTTTTCAAAATCGATGCTTTCCTTTTTTTTTTAGCTAAGTGTGAATTTTTAAATCTCTTTTTTAAAGTAAATTTAGAAAATCCATCTGTTACTGTAACAAAGTTATGTTATTTTATATGACATTTGATTCCTTTATTTTTGGGGTTTAAGAAACTGCACGGTCAGTTGAAGTCCCAGTGAACACTCAGAAGAAAGCCCGTGGCTTCGCATCTCTTTTGTCTCAAAAAATGCATACTTCTTATATTGTGAGGACGTAGCATAGTACAAATGTTCAATGACTTAATAGAAAATATTTTATGAATAGCGATGTGATTGTTCATTACTGTAAACTTAAACTTATATTTACCATGATGTGTTAGTAATTCCTACGACATAACAAAATGTTATCTTATCTCAATGCATATATTGAAAACACGAGATCAACGTATTTTCTTCTTATTATTCATTGTTTATTTTTAGAGATAACCACTGATGTGGCTGTCTGTTAGTTTTTTTCTTCTTTTGCTTAAGGCAATTTTTTAGGTTTGGTTTAGTACTTTTATTGAGACGGAAGGAATTCCGCAAGTTTTGATTAACTGTTGGGTATAAAAGTTTGCAAAACATAAAAATTGTTATGGATAATTTGTGATGTATGACATAGCACATCAACCTACCAAAAAGTTAGCATTCTAAAAATGATTCAGAACACTGATTTAATATTTTTGTTATTTTTAGTGGAGAGGAGAAATAGAGAAACATAATATTGGAGAGTACAACCTTTGTGCTGATATTATATCGGTAAATCTATTTTCCACTACCATTCGGGAGATTATTGTCAACACTTCTTGAAAATTCGATCGTTTCATAAAATTGAAGAGCTCAAGATTGTATCTGCAGATTATATTTTCTGCAAATATATATAGGGAGCTATATGCGCTCAATATAAAATGGTCAACAATTAACTGTGTTAAAGGGTAATTTATTCTATTTTTCCCTTTCATTTTTAAATAAATTTTTGTTACCTTATTCTAAAGCATTAAGAAACTACTATATTTTTTAGTGTAATTAAAATCAGCTTATAAGTTTCTACTTTCTGTTGTCCTATAAATTGAAGGATTTTTTTTTAAAGACAGAAATAAAAAAAAAAAATGCAAGCCCAAGAGTTCAAGTGTGCAATGATAGCTTAACATTCTCTTCCATGCCGGTATTTTTTACAGATAAACATCGAGAAATTTTAAAAAAAAAGTAGCTATTTCTTGAATTTTGCAATATCTGAAATTGATAACAAAAGCAGTTTCTTCGATTGATTTTATCATTGGCAGGATTACATCAGGAAAAAATAGTTATGTTTCTTGTATCGCTTTCCAAAAATGCGAGCTAAGGATATGTAATGTACAATATTGAACTGCCTGCTAAAATCAATCGAAGAAGCTAAAAGTTTATTTGTCGTTTGCAATTAAATTTTATTCAATCCTCTTTGATTATTTAGCAAACTTTGAATATAATTATTTTCAGCTGCTGCCAGAACGAGCAAGTGGTTTCATTAATTTATCGTAATTTCTATTTCTGACATTCTTTGATATTTTATCTCCCATTTCTGAACCACTCACTTTTTCATAATGCCAGCATAAACTACCGTTATAGTTAAATGCAATGAGCTTATCGCATTCAATGGATCAATTCAATTCAAAAAATCATGCAGACGAAGTTTACAGTTCATTCCGTCGAAAAAAAAAGCTAAAATTCATTTACAATAAGTTTGCATCGCTCTTCGGTCTAACGTTCATAAAATTTGTCGCTGTAAAATATTGAAAATTTGCAAATAATTGGGGTAGTTTGAAAACTCATAAAATAGATCATTTGATGAGTAATAGTACAGGAATTGTTTCCTATACTATCATCTCCTAGCAAATGAAACTGAGCACATAATGTGTACAGAGACAAAAAGTTTGATTTGCTTTTCTAAATATAGTTTAACTTTGATCCGATTTTTTGAATATGGTGGTATACTGTTGAGTATAAGTTTAATATTGATTTAATACTGCTTGTTGTGTCTTCTAAACAATGCCTGAAATGTTAAATTTTATTCATCATTTCACTTCTTTCATTTCTTGTATCTTATCTTCAGGATTTCATTGTTTTTTCTAAAAAAATTTATGAGAAGTTTTAACTGCAAGTCAGCAATTGCTATTTTAACTACAATTCAAATTCTTGCCTGACATTTAATTTCAAAAAAGACATTGTCATCCTTAACCTTATCCAGTCTAAATTATATATTACTAATTACCGAAGACTCTTGAAGAAGCCAAATTTGAATGATAAAATTAATTACTTTAATCAGATTAATTTCTTCTGCTGTCAGATATAAATCATTTGTGTAATGCAGCACTGAAAATGAAAATCCATCCATTTTGACAGTTTGTTTTTTCGAGAAAGATCGCTAGCGGACAAGACATCTGATAACTTTTTTATCAACAGTTCGAGAATTTATCTCATTTTCAGAAATTGTCTTTCATTTGTTTGTTGAGATTGTGTCTTGTTAAAACATTTCTCCATGCAGCAAGAAGTAATATTTGAGCAGTGGAAAATTGTTTTTCATGAAGTGAAATTCCATTTAATATCACTCACTCTGACATGTTTCATTACATAGGTCGGTAAACTACGGAAAAATATTGGCAAAAGCTTGTGCCCTATATCAATTTCGTTGCTAAATATTTTTTGTCCTTAAATTTTTGTAAATTGTAAATCGATATCTATGGAATAATTTAATTTTCAGAAGCAAGGATCAGTGTTACTGGAAAACCTTAAAGTTCAAAGGTTAAATAATTCTTCGCTCTCAATAAGCGGTTTGCATTTAAACACCATTTTACATTATCCGGCAGTTTTTAATGCTTAATTTATCATAGACAATTTTGGAAATAACAAATTCCAAGCAGAAAAAAAGAAGACTTCTGGATTGTGAATTGAGAACCCAACCAAATATTTTAGAACTTTAACCGATTTGAACAAAGTCTGGCACCGGTCATCACTGTGTTTATTTCTTTTATAAAGAAAAATAATAAAAACTTAATTATTCCTTAATATGAATTCGTAAATCTGCTTGGTTAAATCAAATGCAAATACAATAATGCCATCTCTAAGCATCAGATTTTTATCAAAAAATACTCTTGTCAAAGAGCACCTAACACATTGAATGAAAAGAGAAATTTGTTTTCTCCTTTTTCAAAAATTCAACGTTTAGCTTATTGGGTCAGAATAATTTGTCCAACAAACTATCCATTAACTCTACCGATTCATGTTCAAGAACATTACTACTCCTAATTTATTTCATTTCAACTTTGAGACTTTACCGCCTTTGTTCTTCTTAAATTGAATCATTTATCAAAAAGTCATTTCCGTCTCTTTTTCATCGTACGTTACTGTCTTGACAGCATGAGATTTAGTATCTTTTTCCAATCTTCCCACCTAAAAAAGGATAAAAAATAGTTGGTGAAATTCATCGTTCCTTTTCCTTAAAAAGTTTGTCATCATAACGAAATTTCTTTCTAACTTTCTGAACTTCTCATCACTGCATCTGCTTATTTTCCAATAATTAATTCATTTCATTAGCGTCTTACTTTTGATTCCAAACTCCAGAGGTACATTTGGCAAATTAATTCATAATGAAGAGTTTTTGCATTGTGAAAATTAATTCACAATGAATAATGAACTGTTTGCTTCGCGGTGCTGCTGTAAGGAAATAATTTCTGGCTTAAAGCTAGGCTATTTTCGTTGTTAAGGACATTTCATTCACAAAACCTATCTTCCATTTTTATATTAAGTAATCTAAGCAATTAAACAGCCTAACAAGTGCCGCAGAAGACCTTAGTAAAACTAATATTCTTGTTTTTAAAGTCAATTCCGGAACAGTGCTTCTAGAGCATTAAGATAAATTCAACTTGGCTTGTATTTAACAATATAATATAAGCCGCTTTATTTAAGTTAAAAGTATTTTAATATAGGAATGAATAACTCACTGTTCCGAGAATTAGGTGAGGTAAAAAAAATCGTTCTTCATGGACAGGCTTGGCTCATTGATGATTAACAAATTTAGTCAAATTGATTTCGATTTATAACTTCGGTCATTGACCTTGTCCCTATTAACAACCAATGATTTTAATGCCTGGAAAATACAAAATGTTTTTAGAGCGAAAATATATTTTATTGACTTCCGAAAATCACAGCAATAATTATGTATTTCAATTAAGCCCCGAAAATTTATGAAATTAATAAACAATAGTAAGAGGAAGAAAAAATGAACCAAAAAAAAAAAAAAAAATAAGAAATATAATTAATGCAAAAATAAGAAATACAATGAATAAATAATGAACAAGAGGTAATAATAAGATATAACTGCAGTAATAATAACAAATAAGATTTGCCCTTCTGAATCTTGAAAATAAAAGAAACTTCTATGGGTGATTTGCTGGAAAATATTTTCACAAGAATCAGTCTTTTCTCTATTTATCTTTGTGCATTAATTTGTGTATTTCTTCAAAAAAAAAAAATGAAAAACAAAATAAAGAATTTTTAGATGGAATTCTTCTCATATCCAAAAATATTTACATCCTTCTAAAATCGGTTTAGAAAAAATAGCTCTTAGCTTGTTCAATATAAGTCGTGTTGACTTCCTGTTTCCATAAACGAAACATACCAAATTCAACCCATCCCTTATAGTTAGTCCACTCATTTCGATATTAACATTCGGTGGCAGGTCGAATAACAAAGTTTTTCATGGCAACTCATACAAGGCTATAAATATGTGACAAATGGCAACAATTCCAGCTCAAACTGTCAACTCTTACTGTTCTGAACTACTGATATGATATCCAGCCTTTTCGATATCAAATGTTCCAGTTTATATGGAAGAATGGTTCTCATTGTTTCTCTTTCTTATTTCACATTTCATATTTCTTGCCCATTTTTTTTTTTTTTTGAGTAATTAGACGTGTAGAGAATTTTCGTTTCTTCTTTTATACTTTTTACAGAGGAGAGATACTTAGGAAGCTGAAAAAATGATGTGGAGGGATTCAAAGATGACATTTCAGCTGAATAATATTAAAAACTGAATATCTTTCGAACATTAAGGTAGTTATCCTGAATCTTCATTAATTATTCTCTAACCATACTACACGTCAGTTTGCATTCTCATTTCTAACATTTTACACAAATAAAAGATTTTATTGATTAACAGGAGAGTTCGTCGAATTCAACCATTGCATTCCCATTTGAAATATTTCAAAATGGCCGAATTCTTGTTGTTTGTTGCAACTGTGGCATTTCTTTAATTCCATTCGAAATCTTTCCGTCATCCAGTTATTTCCATTTGTTTAATTTGCTTAATGCTCTCTTGTTCGACAGATCAGTCAATGTCATCGTTTGATTTTGTCAAAAATTGTTTAAAAAGTTCCAACTTTAATCATTGCTGAATCATTACTTCACGCTTTCATTACCACTGTATTTTGTCTTCGTGATCAATCATTGCGATGTGATTCATCGATTTATTGAGTCCAATTTGCCCAAATTTTTGTCGTCTTTTCAATAATTCCGTCGTATCAAAATTTTGGACTATATTTTTCAATAAATTTTAATAACAGCAATTCAACAATGATTCTCACTGAACTGTAAGATTTAG
>PQVD01003316.1:0-14931 GCA_003012265.1 Setaria equina
TTATTTCAGAGAATAATATAATACCCAGGTAATGTGATAAACATTAAAATCAAAATATGGTTCCAACTAAATGGCAATATGACTGAATGCCAAATTGGCTTCATTCATAAAGAAAAGAAAAAGCAGATGGAAAATTATTAGCTATAGGCATGGTAAAACGGAACAAAAAAAAGGCTTAGTTACTGATTTACATTATGTTCAACTTTTTTTTAAAAATCCCGTAATGAATTTACCTACTCTGATTATAAAAACTTAGTGCCTTTGCGGCAATATCACTTTCACCTGGTATATTAACCTCATTGCTGAAAATTAAAAAATTCTGCGAAAAATTATCAAAAACTGACAGAACTACAAACATTTAAAAAGAAGTTTGGAAAGATAGAAGCTAACCTGTCGCAGAGCGAGCTTTGATGATTTGTACAAAGGATGAGATTGATCAATNNAATAAAAAAAAATAGTATAAAAAAATCAAAAACATTTTAAATTAATAAAAACCTTAAAAAAAGGAAAAAAAAAAACTAAATTGAAGAAAATTTTTGGGAATTTCTCCCCTTCTAATTTCTGTACAGATTTTAAATCTTGGCAATGGGTACAAAAATTTAAGATAAAATGAAGCTCATAATGTGTAGAATCGTTAGTAAAATCTGAGAATTAAAAAAGTAAAAGCACTGCTTGAAAATCTTGCTAATCTCTCAAGCTTATCCTTACGACCAAACAGATCATAGATCAAACCTCCCTTATTTATCTTAAATTTAAAACATCGTAAAAATACAAAAATATAATGAAATGGAATATGCCAGGAAATTACCTTTCATCATCGATATAGTCCGATTTATTGATTTCGACGTCTTTTTTCAATTTAATTTTCGCCGATGCTTTAGCAATGTTTTCCCCGTTATTTTCAGCCATTTCTGCCTTCTGCTTCTTCTTCAATTCTGCGATTACAGCTTTGCGTTCCTTAAGCATAATGATGACATGTGGGCTTCACGGCCATTTTTTCTTTCAGTTAATGTGTTCAGTAAAATTGGATTTTCAAAACCGCATTCAAATACCACAGTATCCACTTATATCATTTCACCCTCAATTCACTTCAAACTGAGCCACTTCACAACAATAGTGATTTTCACTGCATCTAATTGGTCTATATTTTGCAAGATTCAAACTAAATGNNGTTGGCTCATTACACTCTTTCTTTTTATCATTCGAAGCAGCATCATCTATCATCCCAACATCCCATGTTACTTCCAGCAGGGAGTCAGCTTTTTTGGAAGCTTCTACTTCAGCTTCTTTCAGTAACGTCAGACTTTTCTCTCCTTCATCATTCTCTTCATCCGATGAACATGGTGCCAATAAATGCCTAGAAATTTTGGGAATCCTACAATCATTAATACAAAAAATGCAAACTGAAAGGAAAAAGGCTTTGCTCAACTTGATCCTGTAAAGCAGAATTATTGTAAAAAGAAAAATGTTGTTAGTTGAAAATAAATATTTTAGTTGCAGAGTATTAATAACACCCACTGAAGTTGGTCAAGATTTGCATCTGGAAGAAATGCATCTCGTTCTGCTTTGATACGTTCTGGATCTGTTTCATCCCAAGTTAGCTTAGCAGACGATTTCGATAAAGCTGGACTTTCAAAATTCTTAGGCTTAAATGCATTCAAATTGATATCATCTTCAGTGACCCGTTCCTTGATCATATTGCCCTAAAAATAATTGCAGCAGAGCTATAAAATAATTTCTAACTCTAAAAATAACCAAACATGTTCCATAAAGTTCAAAAAAAGATGTGGGATTCTTAGAGGTCTTTGGAACTTTAAATTTTAGGAATCATTTTCGCTAATTTAGCTGCCATCCCTATACATTTTTTCATGAAGCTAATAAAGGTAATTTTACGAAAAATATGCTCCAAATGATATTAAACCCAAATAAATGCAATACTGATAAAATAATAGGTTTGCGTGAAGTTGATATAAAGCCTTACTTCTTAGAAGTTTCAGCATTAATTACTTTCAATCAGGAGATTAAAAACAAACTTCGAAGGTCATGTCATCGGGCACAAAGCGAAGATCTAAACGAACAGAGCTGCTTTCGAATTCAACACCATCACAGGCTTCATAAAGAGAAGAGGCAGTTTCTACTCCATCGCATTCAATAACAGCGTAGTAGTATCTCATTCTTTCTAACTGATAAGCTCTCATTGCTTCACGAGCTTCTCTAAAAAATTTATAGGTTAGTTGCAGTAACATCAAAGATGACATGATCTTTATACTACTTCATGATAAAATGAATCGAAAATTGGATATGTAACACAAACATTCCATCACGATTTTAGTAAATAGCAAATCGAGAAAATACTAAACAGGATCAAAGAATTGAAACCACTCAAAACGCTTCCTCCTTTCTAAAAAATTTGCTTTGCAAAAGTAGAAATGCTTCAAATTCAAATTATGTATACACGCATAAATTTGATACTTTTTCGAGCTAACAAACAAAAAAAACCTCATAAAAAATGTAAAGCATCACTAAAACTTTGTCAATTTTTTTTTTTTATTCCCTTTTTGAAAATAAGAAACACGAATAACGTACTCATCCATTTCCTCCATATCCTCCATTGATTTCTTCAATTTAGTCAATCTGGGTCCTATACGTTCTTCCTCTTCTAAACGTTTCTCGCCAAAATCTGATCTATATATTGTCACTGATCGGATAGCTATAAAAAAAAAAGAAATTTCATCGTTCTTTTCCTTTAGAAGTTGTTCGTGGACAAAAGAAAAAAGAAAAAAGAAAAAGACAAAAAAAAAAGTTTTTTCTTTTTTCATGATCCGAATAAAAGACCTACCAGCTGGTGCCGGTGGCTTAAATGAAGCTATCAATACATAAATATCGGTAGCAGAAATTCGATCCCACTCCATATTACACAAAGCTAAACGACGGGATGCCCATTCAACTCGACAAGCATCTCTATCAGTTTCACCCCAACAGTGTATCTCTTCTTGCGGCTGAAATAAATTCTTTTAAAATTACATAATACTTTGACAAAAGAATAACAGTTATTTTCTATTTCAGCAACTCATGTTAATAAATACCCTTCAATATGGTAGCCATAGTGAAAAAAACCCAGCTTTAGCTCTTCCTTTTTCCTTTCTTGCCTCCCGTCCAGTATGAATAACAACATGGAAATAGACCTTCAAAGACAAATGAGCGAAACTGTACACAAACAACAGAAGAAACATCGACAGCTAAACGTGAGATGATGAAATAACACGTTACTCGTTAAGTTTCTTACTAAAATGGTTTTTTTTTTACTTACTTCATCAAGCTCCCACTCAGAAGAATCTTCGTCACTTGATGTTATATTACCATTTCCACGAGCTAAATCAATTTTAATTTCCTTTTGTTCCTCAACATCCGAACTGTCGCTCTCATTTGGCAGTTCGTACAAATCACTCAAATCATTTTTAGGTCCCAAACTGATATGTCTTCCGCGCATATCCACATTACTTTTCGAAGCAAATTTTCCACTTTTCAGCATATGCTTGAACCTGCAAAACTTCGAAAAAATGTAAAAATTTTTGAAATAACATGGAAATAAAATTTATATATGAAAAAAAGGAAACAAGCATATCTTTTCCGTTAACTCAAGTCTAGCAGAAAATGGTTCAATGGAACTGCAAGACTTTTTCTCGAGAGAGAAAACTAATAGATCACCATTTTTCACGTAGAGAGGAGTTATACAGTTTCGCGCTGTCCCACTACTTTTTGTAATGCTATTTTGAACTGATTTGACCATATAAAAATGGAATTTATTTCTCAAAAGAAACCTAAGACTGTTAATTAACTAGAAATATTTTTATAAAGGAGTGAAATGAAAAGGAAAAATTACCTTTCGTCAACTACCACTTTCCTTTCTTTCCGTGGCAGTGCATCAAAACGAGGATCACTTAATACCGTCTTAAATCTGTCGTCATCCATATTTCCCCTCTTCTTCTTATTTCTCAGTTTTTTTGGCTCCATATTAGAAACTTGTTTACCTGAAAAAAGACATTTACACGGCTCTAAAACGAATAAAACGACGAACTACACTCGGTTTTCACTGTTATATAAGGGTGGGCAATTTCAGTATATTGAACTGCTCAGCAACTTTAACGAAAACCCACTTGTAGGAAGCAATTACTTATGGAACCCCCTCGAATAACAGCTAAGCTTAAAACTAATCTCGAGAAAGTTAGCATATATTATACAGATAAGAAAAAATACGACATATTTTCTTTAGTTGAACAGGATTTTTTGCTGATCCAGTTCTATAAAAAGTTCATATATGCATAACTAACATAAAGCGCACAAAAATATCAGACTCCACTGATTGGTCTAGAGTAAACAAATAAAACGAATACTCAGATTCTTAAATTTGTAAGTGAAATATAGGAGCTTATAATTTTTTCTGCGAAAAAATTACCCTTCCAGTGTCAATATTTTTGAGCATCATTACGAGAATTTGTTAATAGTTTAGACATATGACCTAAACAATATTAACTTACATCATCATACAAAAATATAGCAATTCGAATCGACAAGTTCCACGTGAGAAATACGGCAACAACTGTTGAAATAATTTATTTCGAAACAAAATGTAACAAATTAAATATAATAACAGTTAAATAACAGTAATATCAGTACTCCTAAGCCTTTCCTTTCGTAAATAGCTACATAATGCAACACTTATGGCATCAATTTATATAACAAAAATTTCACGAATCATTAAAAACTTTATCCCAGCGACTTACATATTCTTGAAAACCCATGAAACCATGAACAAGAAAAGTTACCGGAACTAATCATTTCACTGGTACATTTCGTAAACTTGGTGCTATTAATGGTATTCGTCCATCGATCAGTAACGGTTGCCCTTTGTAAACAACTTCACCTTCACCACTTACTTTCAGATCAGGTGCAACACCTTCCCAAACCTTCTTCTTCGGATTCAGCACCGAATCAGGCCTCCTTTCGTATCCTTCACAAATCACCAGTTGTCCAGGAATACAACTGTCGTCAAACTGAATCAATTCAACCTTTTCAGGAGTAGAAGCGCATAGAACCATGCCTTGTGATTCGATACCACGCATTTTCACTGGTTTCAAATTGCAAACACATATTACAAGCCGATTTTGCATCTATAACAATAACAATAATTTCAATATTAGCAAGAAGTGCAGTTAGCTCACACGAAGAGGGCAGAGACAATATCTACAAACGAAGATAAAAAATAAAAAAATGTTCGTAAGAACTGCATCCTATTCAAGGGAACAAATCTTTTGAATTGTACAATGCAATTCTCCGTTGTTGTTTTGTGTGACGAATTACGCAGTCACTTCATTTCATCATCCTATTTAATGCACTTTGCAAAAATCAGACGTAGTTCATTAGCAGCTTTCAAGGTATTTTGTAAATAAATCAAAACAGATAAATCATACCTGCTCAATAGGAACGTGTCGTACAAGACCAGAAATAACAGTACGAGGTTTGTCTTCACCAACATCCATTTGTTCAACGTATAAGCTATCTGCATCCGGATGCTTTTCCACTTTTAAAATCCGACCAACTCGTAAATCCAAACGACCAATATCAACCGAATCATCACCTTTCACATCTGTATTTTAATGAAAATATAAACAAGGTAAAATTGTCCGATTAATATGAGAATGCTATCAGAGCCTCTAACTTCCAAAACATTCCGTTCAAGAATG
Organism: Setaria equina; assembly: GCA_003012265.1. NCBI lineage: Eukaryota > Metazoa > Nematoda > Chromadorea > Rhabditida > Setariidae > Setaria > Setaria equina. The sequence continues at coordinate 5,745 of PQVD01003316.1, forward strand.
TTTAAACGATTTATAGATCCCCAATATCAATTAAACAATAAAAAGCATTATCGGGAGATATGTAAAAAGTTCAGAAACTTCTGTAATTTGGAGGTGCAAAGTCCCGACAGGACTGCTATTATTTTAGTAGCTGAAAAAAGTTAACAAGAAATTATTTCCTATGATAACTATAATGCTACTAAAATGCATTTTTATCTTATTTCATATCAAGCTTAAATTTTCTTTAAAATAAAAGGCAGTCCTTCTTCAAACAGTATTCAGAAAACAATGAACCTTTGTTATTTTTGCAATCACTCTTCTTGCTTTTTTTGCCTTCATTTTTATTTCCTTTACCTTCCTTCTCTACCACATCCTGCTTAATGGTCTTTTTTGCTTGAACCACAGGAGTTGTAATATTACTACCCTCCGCAGTCAACTTCACGTCTTCGAATTTTGGGATATTGGTGACTTGTTTTACTGAAAAAATATATCGTACTACAATGGTAAGCAAGAATCAATCTAACAACTGTGATGAAATAAGAATTTTACTCTAATGATTTTTTAGAGAGCAAAAGGGAAAGAATTTCATACAAAAAGAATATTTTATAAGAAAATCCTTTTTCTGAAGGCTAGTTACTGGACAATTTCTTTAATTTTATAAACGAAATTTATAAAGGAAATTGAAGGTCAAATACGTGAGAAAAATTAAGTATAGTGAGGTACAGCATAACAAGCGAAACAACAATGTTCCATTTATACTTCTTTCTTCCTCTCAGTTTTCAGCATGATCAAAGTTAGGATAAAGACTTCGCTAAAGTGAAATGCGTCTCTTACATGCTGATGACGACTTTGAATAAGTAAAAGTTACTCTTAAATGTTTACATATTTATGAGCTTCTTGAGCTTTTGGTGGAAAAAAAAATTTACAAGCAGAAAAATGAAAAAAAATTAGGGATAGGAAGCAGAGCATGATCTTTCAATCCCGTCACCAAAAAGAAATCAATATTCCAAAATATCCCATCGAATTTAAAACTAAATTTTGAAATATTTCTACATTCCCTTTTCTTTATCCAACAACTTGTCAAAATGGGCTGTTATAAATAAAATATTTCATTAAAATTCAAAAAAGAACTTCATAAATTAAACTAACTTCCACCCATTGTTTCTAATTCGATTAGTTTTGCCTTCAGTCTTTCTACTTCGGCTTTTAGCAGCAATGTTTGTTCATGCTCTTCTTGAAGCCTCATTTTTTCGAACTGACTCCCTGAAATTCCAAACAAAGAATTTGCACAAAACTTTTTTCTGAAATCGAAGTGAATGCAATTGGAAAGATAAAAAACCGAAAATGAATTACTTCTTTGTTCAAGCTTTGCGCATGCAACTTTCAACAAATCATCAATTTTTTTTTGATTGGCTAATAAATTCGAATAAACAGAAGATACTGCCATATCTGCAAGAAAAGATTTGAAATCTTCCTACTACTTCCTTCAGTATTAGGATAATACATATCAAGTTTTTCAGGATTATGCAAAATTTCCTGAATTCTCAGATAATCATTCTTTACAATGATATTACTTCTCCATCATCCATCACTTCCAATTTCTGTTTTATCCGAAAAGTTCTAGAAATACAAACGAAAACAGACAGAAATGAGACGAACTCAAGAAAGAAATAAAGCCTCGAAGAAGTGATCACTTTTATTACAGTGGGTATTTAGATGAGAAATCTCTAGAACGAAGTATCGAAAAAACTAGGGAAATAGTCACTAAATTATTACCTATCCATTATTTCACGACCGCAATAATTTCAAGACTTATACCTTCCCAAAATTGTTAAGAATTCAATTAAGAATAATTTATTATAAGGATACCAATACTAGCAGTAATAACAACAGCAGTTTATTATTACATCGCTACTTTAACAGCGCAACATTCTAATGAACCGACCTTTAATCAGCTCTCCATTATTACTTTTCTCTTTGTTTCCTATTTTCCTTTTCTTCTCGTCTACCATTTTCTTTTTCTCAATCGATTCATCAGTTGTCAATCCACCACCGAATTTTTTCTTGAAATAATCAATCTCACTTTTCTCCAATTTCACAAACAGCGGTTTCGGCTGTAAAAAAAAAAACGAATCACTGTTTGATTAAAAACAATAAATTAATCCTTCGGTATAATTTTTAAAACATATTTAAACATTTCTTTTTCAAATTACAATAAACTATGTTTGGGGAACTAGAAAATTCAAAACCTTAAAATTTCGAGGACTTTTCAACAAACAACTTGCTCTATTATATATGAAGTATATATCAAGACTGCATACTTAGCCTCAGCAGCACCTTTACATATGATGATACAAGTCTACAAAATATATCCAATGAATCATCTAATGAGGATGCTCTCTGCACAGTTCAGTTTCAATTATAAAATTAAAAAAAGGGAGGTTACAACTGCAAAACATATACATGCAAAACAGTTATTAATGAATTTTGGTCACCAACTCTTTGACGCTATTTTAAATTTGTAAATTTAAAACGGTGTTACATAACCTCAAATATACTAAAACGATAATCAGCACCTGAAATCCAAACTTTTTTTGCCTTCCCTTACATTTCTGGCTTACTGGAAACAAATCTGCGTATATGTGATAATTAATCAATTAACTAATAATGAACAATCATTTAAGCTTTTAAACATTTAATCTGTTGCACAAATAAGTATGTTTTCCAGAAGAGCAATACCTAACAAAGATAAATAATGCTATGTAAACTTCCTTTTCTTTCTATTATTCCTAATATTCCCGAAGGATTTCCAAGATAGGTATCAAAAATTGGCAGGATTCTATAGTTATTTCACCAACATCACGACATCTAAGATTTGAGATAGGACTAAAAACTGAACAAATACTACAACCACTGCGTACTATAACTCATTGTAACAAATTTTATGTTAATTTAAGCATAAATTTATTCCTCTGAAATCTCCGCCAATTGTTGAGAGAAATAGCATCTTTTTGACTCCTTTGAAACGAACATGATATATTTCAATATCCAGACAGAGGTTTTAATAATTTAAAAAACATAAGGAAAACCCTATCAAAAAACAAAATCTGTAAAAACTTGATCACATGAATTAATAGGAAAAAATGGCTGCTAAAAAAACAAAAATTTCAACTAAAAAAATAACCTCGCCAATTTTATGGCCAGGTTTTAAGAAAGCAATTAGAGTGTTTGGCAGCATAGCTAATGTCGGAAGACCACAATGTTCTCGTATCTTTGCACTAGTGGACGGCATGTAAGGATGAAGCATAACAGATATTAAGTAAGCTAAATTTGCTCCCATCCCGATTATGGTACCTGCCCGTCTCCTGAAAATAATGTCAATATAAGTCACATTTATTCATCTTTCCCAAGCCATAAGTTTATTCATTTTTATAGGCTTCATGACCAAGTGATTTTACTTGCGATATTTAAACAGTTGATGTCACTTTAAATATCGGTTTATCGTGCACCAGAATAAAAGTCATCTTTGCTCTCTAAAATTATTGGCAAGATAATAGCACCAAAAATAAAATTTTTCACTCCTTCCTTCAATTGAGCACTTAATCTTTTGGCTAAAAAGTTCACGTATGGACGAAACTAAATTAAATCTGGTTTATGGTTTATGCAGATTACCTGTCATTTTCATTTCCTTTCATCAATACCCATGGCTGTGTTGACTGCATGTATAAATTACCGTGTCTTGATACAGAAAGGACTTTCACGATACCATCACGAAGTCTCACAGAACTGAGACATGAATCAAAATCTTTTAGATCAGCAGTAACTTCTGCCAGCAGTGTTTTTTCCTGTTCCTCGAGTTGCATATCTGGTATCACGCCATCGAAGTATTTCGTTAAGAAAACTAATGCACGATGAATAAAATTGCCCAAATTATTCAGAAGCTCTGTATTGACCTAAAGCTTATCAGAATGGAATTTCCAAATTATGAAATCAAGTGAAATTCATACCTGCAGAATGCTTTATTAATCATGCATCCTATGGATTTAATATGTAGGATGTTAACTTCGTTCGAGCCAATAATTCAGATGCAATAGCAAGCTTGAAAATCTACAAAACCTTTAAAGCAAAATCATCCCAGGAAAACGAAGTATCTTGGGTCTCAGGGCGAACATACAACAAGTAAAATCGCCAAATATCGGCATCGATGCCAGTTTCTCCAGCCATATCACCAAAAACTCCTGTACCACGTGACCTAAATGCCTGATGTGTGTAAGAGAAAATTTCATGAAAAGTTACAAAAGACTTATAAGCTTCCAAAGCTTCAGCATTTAGCGCACTAGAGACAAATGATAAGTAACAAAAGGAATTTCTGAAATTGTCAGTGAGATACACCTGGCCAGTTATCAAATGATTCAACTAAATGTGATATCTCATCAAATGAATGGGAAAAACATACTTGCTGAACTTCGCAGACTCGTAATTCAAATATTCAGTCGCACACAGCCGATTTACGACGGTATAATTGTCACCAGTACCAATTAAAGTGGCAGGAAACATAACAGCGTGGAAAGCAACGTTATCATGAAAAAGAAAATAAATGAATTTATGTCAAATGTAGGAATTCCACGTATGACCACACTAGGACTACACAAATAATTATAAAATTATTCAGGATGAATGACTATTTCAGTGGAAGCTAAAACTGAAACAAGATACTATTTATGAATTTTTTCTTCGTCATAAAAATAAAACTGAATGCATTAAAGGCCTACTTTTCCAACAAAATTGTACAGTTCTACAATATCTGGGTTCTTCCACCATTTTGTCCAATCCTCATCTAAGTACTCTTTTGTAATTGACAAATAACCAATCGGTGCATCAAACCAAACGTAAAATACCTGAAATTCCGTTTTTACTAAACAAAAAACGCACGTCCAGTTAAAGAATTTATTTCCAATAAACAGAATATAATGGTAAAAATTTGGAAGAATCAAGTTGTAGCAGTATCCAAATAAATATACTGTTTTCATTGTAAAAAGATAATTCTTCAAACCTTATGAATGCATACTAAAATGTTTGAAGTTCTGCTTTCACTAAGTACATAACAGAATTTCAGCATTCACGTTCGAACTCTCTCAGAGCATGCCTACCTTTCTAATTGTCTTTAACAGAATAACCAAATAATAATCGTTTACCTTATCCGAGAAACCGTCGAGTGGAACGGGGACGCCCCATTTCAAATCTCGAGTTATGCAACGTCTTTCCAAACCACCTTTTAGCCAACTTTTTGCGATTGACACAGCATTTGTTGACCACTGATTTTTCCCTGAACTAAGCTGCTCATTCAAATGTTTTTGTACTTCATCCTGAAATTACAGAGATTTAATTTCCTCCTAATTAAACAAAGCTATTAGGAAGTCAAATTAAATGAGGTAACTTTAATTTTCAAAAGTTTAAAGTCCATTATATTTTCGAATGTTTGGAAAATTATTCGATAATATAAAAATAAGTGGATTCATTACGATATGAACTAGCAAGATTAATTCAAAATTTACTGATAATTTATCCAAATGAAGAAAAATATGTCTTGATGGTTTTAGAATGGGTGTTGTCTTGCACAAGTGACATCGAGGACTTATTAATTCTATTGCGTTAATTAATTTCCCACAGGCATCACACTGATCTCCTCGTGCATCATCAAAATGACAGAATGGACATTCACCATATACAAAACGATCTGCCAAAAACCTGAAACTTATTTTTCCACGATTCCGAAATTGATTTAGACCAACAAGGAATCATATCTCAAAAATTCTATGCATTGCGGAACGTTTACAATAATGAGTGCTTCTGCAATCTGAGCTTACCTCATGAAAACAATGGCAAAAGGATGTATTAAAACCAGATGAATAAGATCCAGATTAAGCAAATCAGCAACACAGTTTGGTGATGACGTCATCAGTTAAGAACTGATAAAACAAGATTAAATTACTCCTACCTAATATAAATCAATTTAGCAATTAATTTCTGTTAGATTGGAAAAATAGCTCGCACTTTTAACACAATTTACATTATATTGCTGTATCTAAATTTTAAGAAATATTTTACCTGTCGCAATTATCACAATGCAGTTGGTCAACGATATCAGTCGAGGTGAAACCGTTCTTATGAAGTTTCAAGAAAATTTCTTGTGTAAGTCTGAAAATAAATAGAATGAGGAAATAGAGCAAGAAAATCAATTACCTGATTTTTTAAGGAAGAAAAGAAAAAGACGAATTCTTTTGTTCCTACAAAATTTAATCTTATGACAGGACGAAAGATAATTCGAGGATATCAAATCTTAGCCATCAAACCCGTAAAAACCACGATACTAGTAGAATTTTTCGAAATAACACTAAAATAAGCCGGGGAAGGATGAAAAAATCCAAGAATTTATAAATTACAAAAAAAAATATACAAACTGAAATTAATTACCAAACTTGTATTTATTTTATTCAATCCATTATTCTCTTACATACTTACTCTGTCTGATGTTGTGTTGTTGTTCGGCCAAAATGATCAAAATCGATGTTGAACCATTTATAGATCTTTACATGCAATGCATGATACTTATCACATATTTCGCGCGGTGTTAAGCCCTCCTGTAGCGCCTTTGTCTCTGTAGCTGTACCATATTCATCTGTACCGCAAATGAACAAACGATGCCAACCTTTCAGGACGCAATACCTGCACAAAATTTAAATCTTTTAGTAAATCCTCCGGCCTCCCAAAGTTTTCAAATTTCAAATGCCTTCCAAAACTTATATATTTTTAAAACAAAAAAAAAGGAAAAAAAAAGAAAAAAAGGAAACCCAGATTTTAAAACCACATTTTCACATTCAGATGCAGCCATCAAGCTCAAATATATTCAAAATTGTTTATAAACTTCTACAAAGAAATATTGCTTTATAATAAAGAACTAGAGATGAAACAATCTTTCTTCTAAAAATTACAGAATTATAAATATAACGAAACAACCTAGCAAAAACATCGGCACTCAGAACGCATCCAATGATGTTCCCCAAGTGCGGTACATTGTTAACATAAGGTAAAGCAGACGTTATTAGGATATTCTTTTCACCTCTTTCTGGTAATCTGAAAAAACACTAACAATTTCGAACTAATCAGCCAATGGTTATTAATCGAAAAAAATTTACCTCAAATTATTTTGATATGATCTTCATAAAAATCAAACACTTCTTGCTACCATCCACCTCTCTCCTTTCTGTGACAAGGAGAAAAAACCCACTTATTTAAAACACCATTCTAAATTTGAACTAACATATCAAATCTATATGGTAAAATGTATACACTAATAGAATGCTAAAATCTCAAAAAAAGTCTTTCAAAAGCTAAAGAAAAAGTGCAGAAGTCCGCTACGGACAAAGTTCCCTACAAAAGAATTCAAGACAGAATAAAAATTTTTGAGATAAAAAAAGGGAATATAAGAGGCATACTTCTTTGACTTGTCAACAGGATGCACATATTCCGGATTTCGGCACCATAGTTTCTCGAGATCCATTTGAAGAGATCGGTTAATGAATGTACCTAAAGTAACGAAGCTTCTATTTAGCAGAAGTGAATAAAATAATTCATATAAAAATTCTGACAGTTATGGCTTATAAACAATGTTTATTGAAAAAATCGGAAAATCGCACAAATGAAGAGTCTTTTACGCCTGTTTTACGCGTGCACCACATATTTTTAAGCCTAAGCTAAATTATCTATACGTATTATTCTCCTACCACGTCTCTATGTGTTTTATAACTTCTGTGACTTTGTTTGTGGACAGTTTTTTTTTTTTTTTTTATCCGTATAATATATATTTTCGACTGAATATTTACGAATTTTAAACTGCAAAAACTGACAATGTCTTGATAATAATGTAAAAATTTCTACAAGCATCCACAACAAGGTAGCTTAATCTAAATTTTTTAATGATGACAAAAAAAAAGGAAAAACAAAAACAAAAACAAAGGAATGCCACAATAGCAAAAAAACTCGCTTGACTTTTAACTTTAATTGAGAGAAATAGAAAGCTCTTACATCTTCTCATCTTTTAAATTTTAAAAAAATAAGCCACGAAAACCTTTTGTAAATGTTATAACAAATAACTTGAAAATGCTCAAAATCAAAAATTGAAAGCACTAACAGAGAGTAGAGAAATGAAATGCAACAATATGGAAACAAAAAAGAAAAGAAATTGCATCTAATGATACAAAAGAATAGACAGAACGACCACACAGAAATGATAGCCATTTTATACAAAATTTATAGATTGCATTCTTAAACACTGATTACCACTGATTATATCAAATGAATCATATTAAACTAAAGTCACGAGATCATTAATTGTCCTCATCAAATCATTCATATTAAACTAACATCAGCAGATCATTCATTTCATACTGTAAACTGCAATGTTGGGAGAGGAATTGAAAAGTTTTTTTTTTTTTCTTTTTAAGCGACATAACTTTGAAAATCAATAAGGTATGGAAAAGTGAACAATATCAAAATGTGAAAAAATTACAGGCATCACATAGGGAAAGAATACAGGCTATTTTTTCTTTTTGAAGAGTGTGAAATGAGATAAAACAGTATGTGCAAAGAGTGAGAGATTGAATAAAAAAGTATGTCAAAAAGAATGGAAAACTGTGTAAAATAGTATAGAACAGAAAAACATCATGCATTGATCAAATGTTAGCCGAATTACTGTTGGCTTAGGTTTCGGTATGATGCAAATTTGCGATCAGTGAAGGTTAAAGCTCGACATGCAAGCCCATTATGAAAATTAAAATCTACTGCATTAAATTTAAAATAGATTTTAATCCAGAATTCAGTTGAGTCATTTGTACACTTACTCTAATATGTTTTTGCAGTTACCATAATAGTTTTATCGGTATTTTAGAAATCAATTATCACTTCACTCTTTTATGATTTTCATTTCAGTTGTAGTCCAAAAACATTGAATTGTTTCGGTTTACAAAATGGATCAATTATCGTTATCATCATTAGTTTTCCCGACTATTAAAGTCTTCGTTTGCGAAATTCTCAATTTTTTTAATCAGAAAAAGTTTCAAATTGCAAAAAACCCCATTTTTTTCAGCTACGTGCAAGAAGTGCAAGAAAATGAGCCGTACTTATATTATTTAAATTACATCTAAATAGT
>PQVD01003318.1:0-32816 GCA_003012265.1 Setaria equina
TACCTTTATCCCAAAATATTTTGTTGCTACCGTTTGTTGTACTTTTACAAAGGATTTTAAAATAACTGGGATGAGATTCTTTAGTCAGAAATGAGTTAAGGTCCAGGAAATGGAAGTAAATCTAAAAATTATATTCCATACCCGAAATCAAAGTAACGAAATATAAAAAATCAAAATTATCGATTTCGGGGAATGACTCAGTATATCATTGTAATCTATCATTTTCAAGCTTTCATGTTGTGGTGTTTTCCATATAAATTATGTGAAGTGCTCTCAGTTCAATTTATTCATTAAAAAATTTATATAACAAATTACCACAGCTCATATGGAAACAAAATGTTCCTCAATTTTGCAGCAATTTACATTTTTCATTAATTTCGTAGTATTGGTATAATGTTGCGACGTCGTTGAAAGTTTTAAAGGATGTAAGGTTAACTCAACTCTTGTCAAGGCTTTTTTAAAATCTCTCTCTCTCTCTGAATATCTTACTGAGTTAAGTAACCTAATTTATAGATTAAGATTCTTCGAGGAGGAGGGATAAATTGAAGTTGGGTTCTTGAGGATTACAAATATTTTTCAGTTAAATGTTGCTGTGGATGAGGTATTTGTTTGGTCATACCATGCGTGAAACAGATCTCTTTCCATGATTCTTGACATCACGTTTTCGTTGTAGATTGGTGACACTTTATTTGGAAGAGGAAAGTTTAATCTCAGGTTCAGTCTGTTTTTTCTTTTTTTTTATATTTTGTAACTTTTCATGATGGTAATGAGTGAAGTTTTTTTTTTTTTTGTTACACAAAGCTTTCCAAATATGCGAATGTTCAGATGAATAGAGATGGCCACTAACTTTCTTTAAATATGCTAAAAGGATTTCTCAATCAACTCTTCAGATTTTTATTACCTTCTTTATTTGTAATTTTTTTATCTCTTATTGCATGTTATTTTTAACTCTACTGTCGCTATAGGTCTTGTCTTTTTTCTCTGCGTGCACAATTTATTCCTGTAGTATCGGATGTGTGGATAGATGTAATATTCTCAGTGTTCAAATAATATCATTATCTTAATATTTCCAAGAATGCTGATTCCTTTCTTTAGTTATTAAAAATTATTCAAAAGACCAACTTTTCGACTTGGTCATAAGCAGCTCTGATTTAAAAATTAAATGAGGCAAGGCCTATAACTGAATTACTAAACTAAATTGGGAATTACAGTCAAGTCGAACATTTTAAAATGTGTTCCCAAGTAAATCTTACTACTTATTTACCGCTGCCTGCATCAATGTTTATGTTTTATCTTGGAAGTCGGTCTACTGTTAACTCCAATTCCTTCCTTTGAAGATTGCTTAGTAAAAATTAAAAAAAATTCACTCACAACAGTTTTATCAACTGTTCTGATCCGATGTTAAGATGGCACTAAAATGTCAAGTAAGCATCTTTGTTGCATCGTTATTCATGTACAGTTTATTGCTTTCCTTTCATTTTTATAACCTTGACAGAATGAACACTTTTTTATCGTTCATTCCGTGCTGTTGTGAGGCTTGCTATACATATTATTTCACATATGAAATCACGTTATATATTATCTGAATGGGAACAAATCTGGAAAATAAACTTGAAGAAATAATGTACAAGAAATAGATGCAGTATCCTTTCTTCATATTCTTCCTCCTGTTTCTGAGGATTCCCTCCGCTCTGATTCTTTATTTCTAAAGTTTTACGTTTCTGTTACTCTTTTTGCATTCAGCTGTAATGTAATATTGATCCCTGATTTATTGTTAATGAGAGTTATACAAGCAAAGATGTGCTTGCTACTGATATTCATTCGATTTTGTAGAGAAAGGAATTCTTAAAGAATAAAAAGATGTAAATTGGCATCTTACTTTCTCTATAAAATGTTTCTCTGTTGCTGGACTACAGTAAGTTAATACTCTGATTTCCGAAACAATATATATCCCTTTGTGGATTGTACTGTTAAGTTAAATTCGTTACTGCCGTCATCTACCCTGATGAAAAGATAACTAATCTATTAATCTAGATAATTTATACTAACAAAGGTGGTGTCTTTTGTAGGATTGCTGGGTTTAATAACGAAATAAAGCTTTAGTAAGAATCGTATGTTCCTTGAAAAGGTCAGCTGTACCAATTCATCCCAACTTATGTGTTGGGACACCATAGAAAATAAAGTATAAAATAGCTAATAGCTAATCACTCATATGGTTGCTTTGACTTTGTCATTTGTTGACTGCCTGATTCCTTTTTTCGTACTAATTCCTTTTTCTTTTTAAAATTTCATTGCAAAATGGCTTTTGCTCAACAATAATTGCCTGTATTTTTCTGTATTGTTAAAACACTTGAGGCATATAAATTAAAATTAAGCAGAGTGCTAGGTAGACCGAGAATTATAGAAGTGATGTGTTGTACTGACGCGGTGAGATATTTGGATTAGGTTTTGTTTGATTTTTACTGGTGCAGAAATAGGAATTCCAGCAAAGAGGAAGAAAAACAGTTTCTGGAAGGCGAGTAGCTTTGATGTTTAATAGAGCAGTTATGGTCATTACGAATATTTCTGCAACTAATGCAGTTATTTTTGGTTTAATCATGCAGTTACATTCAAGATCGATTGGATTTCTTTCAGTTATTGAATATATAAGGTCGAACAATGCTATCTAATTGCTTACCGATATTAATGGGTCGTTTTTCACGTGCCCTATTGGTTGGTCGTCGTCACTTATTATCAAAAAAATTTGCTCTCAATGAAGAGTGGTGTACTAGACAAAGTGCACTAAGTGAAATTGGTATTGGAGGAGGATATGAATGGATCACCACTGTACAGAAAAAATTTGTCAGCTCTGGAATAGCTAGGTTCACTCAAGAACGTTGTTATTTAGTTTGTATTTTAGAGCCTACTGTAAAAGAATATGTTGCTTATTCTCACAAGTATTATAGATATCCCAACTTATCTGGAATCTAGATCGGGATGAAGTGGTTGTGGTTCCAATGTTACAGCCAGTGATGAGAGACATTTTCTCTTACTTTACGTATTTTCACTTTTTTTTTCCGATTTCTCATATGTTTTGAAATAAACATAGTTTTGTTTGTGGCAGCAGTATAACTTGCAGCGCAGTAGACGTTGATGCAGCAGTCTGTATAGCAGAAGAATTTGATCAACTAGACGATGTATTAAAAATTGTGTACAAGTTGCGGCATACCAAAATGACCGGTGGGATGCTACCTTCAACGGAATACGCTCTCATTAGACTACTTTTGAAACATCGGAAAACTGACATCCTTCTTGCAATTCTTGCTGATCCTGTAAGCAACTTTTTTTTTTTAAAGAAAGTAACTCTGGTAAAGTAATGAGAAAGAAAGTTAATTCCTTCTGATCTGATGCTAATGAACCTTTCACTATAAGATTTTGGTTTATGTCATGATTGTTCAGCGAAGTTACAGAATTTGTTATTTGATGGGGTTGGTAGGAATTATGTTATGAAATAGAAATTTTGATTTGTATTCATACCTTTTGTCATCATTTTTTGGCATCCATTACTACAAAAGCATGGATGTGACATTGCTCACTTTTATGACATTCGTGTTTTTTTTTCGTATAATAATTAACGAAGTAACATTATATCCACTGTAATACTAAATTAATATTTGTTGATTGTTTCCTGGTATTATTTACGATTTTCCACAGAATGTGTTTGTGTGATTTTAAAAAATATCGTAAGGCTCTGTTGTAGTGATGCCATGCTTAATTGATTTTCTCTTTTCTTTTTCAGATCAATTATGGAATTTTTTTAAATGAACATTCAGCCAGTCTGCTCATAGATTGCTTTTTGGAAGAGGATAAAATTTCAGGCGAGGATTTAAATCTTATTTGGTTTTGAATGATTTTTTGAAATCCCATCTCACTCCTTTAAACAATTTGTTTAAAACTGTTTATTGAGCTTATCATATTTTTGTCTTTTATTTCTAGGTGCTGCACAAGTTGCTAGTTTCGTCATGCTGCAGGAAATGTTCCAGTCGACTTTGCTGAACTGGTTATCTATCTATAGTATTTTAAGATGGGTCGAATTGCCTATTGAACAAAGAGTATTTGAGGAACTTCCGTCTTTGGATTATATTAGCGGTATAGAAGACAGTTCAAGAAACGATGAAGACGAAGTGCGTTATAGTGTTAATATCATTTTTCTTAAACAGAAATATCAGCCTTCATTTTTTTCGTTTATTTATAACTAGTGACTTTATAATTAGCTTGTAATAAGCATCCTAAGTTAGCTGTGCATGTGTAGATTGTTGTCTCGCAGATGTGAGGATTGTTACATAAGCCATCAGTTATGGTGGTTTTGATTTAATTGGTTTGTTTTAAATTCGACAACTCCAACTCGAAAGGATAGAGATTGCGATAAGTAATAATTTCTGCAAACTTTATCCGTGTTTTCTTTTAAAATATAGTGTTTTTCTAAATAGTTTATATGAAAAACAATTACAGATGTCTTTTAAATTCCCATATCTGAAAAACGAATACAACGACCAGCATTTCGATCTCATCGATCCAAACCATCTCGTTGGAAAAAGTTTACTTTGGTTTAGTGACCATGTTCCGTTGAGTGAAGAAGAAGCTAGCAATATTCGCTTCATTGGGTCAGTATTTTTTGGGAAGTATATTTTGGCAAAAGAACTACTACAAACGACGAATGTCTTTTCATCAGTGGTTGAAATTTGCCGTTCTAAATTAGAACAAGTGGTACTTGAAACGGATGTTGATGAACAGGATAAACAGCGTTTCGTAAATGATGTAGAAGACTTAAAGGTTTGTAATTTATCGATGATAAAAACCTTTCAAGTATTTTTTTATGCAGGATAATGCAGCGTAATGGCTGAAGAAACCATTTATGTTCTTTTTTTATGACTTATGGCGATTTTGATGTTGCGGTGAGTGGATGGTGCTTAATATTTGAACGTGGTATTTTTTGTTGATTTAATTTTATTCCCAAGAATCGCTAGAAAAGTGACCATTTCAAAAAATCTGTTTAATAATAAAGATACAAAAATTATGGAATAAGGGCTGATTCTGTTACAAAAAATAATTCTTAAATGCACGTTTTATGTACTTCCTTCTTTATTTTTTTTTTTTATAAATCAATTCTTTTCTAGAGAATGATGGATAAAACTAAAGGACGGAATATGAACGAGAAGTTATCTGATGTGATCATGAGACATCTGAAAGCTGCACAGGATATAGAAGAAAAAAATCTCATGGAAATACAACAAAATTTATTTATTAAATGGCGGGAAAGTCGTGCTAATCTTGTCAGGGCGCAGGTATTTACAGTGTTATAGAAGAATGGCGTTGTAGAGTTTAAAAAATTGAATGTTGATTGGATTTTGATATTTAGAAATTTACCTCTTTGTGTTGATGAAGTCGTGAAAAAAATTTGAAAGAAGTGTTGATTTTAGGTTGAACATCTCGATTTAAAGTTGCGATTGAAAGAAACTTGTGAGGAACGACAGAAGTTACGTGATCGCTGGGAAATGTTGAATTTCTTTAAAAATCGTTTTAAATGGGAGTATGTGGCTGCTGTGAAAGAGGAATTACTAAAGGCTGAACAGGTTAAAACCAAAAGTAAGGAAGACCTGGAACGGGAATATGTAGATGAAGTATTTCTTAAGAAAAATTCCACAAATTCTTGATCATATCTGCATGAGGTCGATCTAATTTCCTTATATCAATTGGGTTTTAAAATGTTTGTTTCCGAATTCCACCGAAGATTGATTGTTGCAAGTCGACACAATTTTATGTGTTGTTGCTTTTTGGATTTTCTAATTTCTGATCTGATTGTGCATTTTTCTGATGTTTATACTGTTATAAAAGATTGATAAAACTGTAGCTTGTCTCATGGATTCTAAAGCAGTCTCTTGCTTCCTCATATTGTTCTCAGCAGATCGACGTATTGATAGTTGCTTGGAAAATAGTATTGACTAATTGGGGAAAAGAAAGAGACTACTGATATGGACCGCTGTTCCGACTAAAGTGCACTATAAATGATCCCAGTCACCGTATAATAATGTAAACCTTTTAAAATTGTTTCTTTGCGGTAGTGAGTTATGTAGAAAAATTTATTTTTAGAATTCACAGCTGAATGGCTTCGAAAGAGTTGCAAGTACGCTGCAGCATACGTAAGTTCACATTTTTGTACACATGCTGATATTTTGGAAAAGTCCAATTATTTCTGTGTTTAAGTTTTCTACTTCTTGCTTATCATTTCTTGTGTAAGCGTTTCCAGTGGCGGAACGCTTGTCGGAGAGTGCAGTAATTGTTGACCACGATCCATCGCTGGCTCTTTATCGACTGCATGTATGTTGGATTTTAATATCAAGTTAGAGAACAAAATTTTATCCTCGAAATTTAGGATAGGTAGATTTGCCAAGTACTCAGAATTAATACGGGGTTAATTTCAGTATGAGAAGCGCTAAGTATCTGTGAAACTCTTGAGCAACACAAACGTACGACTTTTTGTCCAGTTTGAATTTCGTCTTCACGAGTGTGTAAAATTGTAATTCAAATTGGTTAAAATTTCGAAGTTGAAATCCAAAGTGTTTGACTCATACGATTGAGATACGGAGTCAAGTTAGGATTCGGCCCGTTAATTTAAAAATCCCTTTCCCAGGAACATGTTGGCAAAACTTTGCCCGCACTTGTGGCTCGAAAATATACAATGGCTGATTTGAATTCCCGTCTCCAAGGTGCATGTTTTGACCTTGACAACATCCTTTCGTAAGTCATACTATGTTTGTTTCTCTAACAAATTGAAGACTTTCGTATGGAATAGTTGACATCCCACAAAAAAATTGATTTTTGTTTGCTTTACGTTCTTTTTATCCCAAATTTTCTATACAATACTTGTTTTCAGGACAGTTCAATCAATGAAAAAAGCTGCAACGAGTTTCGAGAATATTCAGGCATTGCTTCGAAACTGCATACATCATAAACAACAACTGAATTCAAGTAAATAATAATACTAGAATAAATAGGATTATAACTTATGAGCACAAATGAGACGCATTTTTTTTTTGCAACAAATTAGCACGACAGCATGGAACCTGTAATCAAAACAATACTTGAACAAGATTTGTTAGGAAATGTTATTATTACTTGCTGAATAATTCTGCGTGAAATCATGAAATTTCAGTTTCCCTTTCAGTGTCCTAAAATTTTTCTAAATTTACACTGTTGAAACTCCCATTTTTTCTATTAAATATAAAGAGAACCATCAGCCGGTCCAATATAACCAACACCGATCAAAATAACATCAACAAATGTCCAAATACCTAAGCCACCAAAGCTGAATAGTTTTCCTATTGCACTTTTCCACATTCCCAGGTAAAAGCGGTCGGCACCAAAGCCTCCAAGTGTAATTGAAAGAAACATCGCTTTCCACCAGCTATATCCAGACGACCAGTTGCATCTGCAAGTAAATCTTTTAATTTAAACAGTTTGCTGAAGAAATACATATATAAGACCATGTTACCTCTGCACGAACTGCTCAAAACAACATATTTTCTTGTTTTTAGTTCAGAGAGAAAATATGTAATTTGATATATGCTGCACTTTATATATATATATATATATATATATATATATACATGGGTACTTTTGGATAAAAAAGTGCCGCAGTGAACAGCACTTGTACACACTACGGATTAGATTGGGATAAGGAGAAAGCCTGGTACTTTATACACAGTGCAACTAAGAACGACTTAAGTTTCAACGGAACATTAGCCTGCAGCAGTCGTGAAACGAATGAAATGTTCCATCAAACTCCAGCCTGCTTATTTGCGTAAATGTACCTCACATTCTTGTAGAAAGCTCGTCGACCTTTGCATATAATCCACTGATGTACTTGACAAGTTGTGCGAAACAGCCGAGTAACTACTGTAGAACAGTTGCGTACCTTCAACAGTGTTTCTGATAACACAGATGTTCGAAATAATTCGGAATGGGAAGTCTGTGATGTAAAGTTGTTTAATATTTTGCAGCAGAAATCCTATTCCAGCATGAGCATGGTGCCATTCTTCGAATCTTCTAGCCTTAATTCTCGTAAACACAATCATTAATTTGTGACTTGAAAGAATTTTACAAAGATCTTTTGATATAATGATATACAATACCGGGGCGCAGTAGTATTCCGTAGCCTCGGTCTGCCAACAATACCGACATTTTGCTTCCTTCTGCACTGTATATTGACCGGCACATTGCCTCTTTGTAGTGCAATTTAAAGTTATTGTAGCTCCATATGCACATTCTGGAAACTTGCATTCGAGACAAGATGCGTATGCTGGGCAGTCAGCTTTGCCGCAACTATGAAAAAACAATCTTGCAGTAAATCCAAATGCGCTTAAACCCTTTTACACATCCAGCAGTGCATACTATAACAATCGGAAATTTATTTTTGAAGTACTTACAATGAGTCGTCATCTTTCGGAGGTTTTTCATCAGTCTTCAACAAGTCGTTTGCTCCGTAAATAGAAAAACAAGCGGTCATTAATAGTAAGACGTAAATCATCACACCGAATAACTTCCAAGGCTATGTTTTCAATAATCTCTTGCTCATTATACTGCAACTTGCAGCTAAAAAAAACCAGTATAAAGAAATTTGAAGCGAACTGGAACAGCACAAAAATAGCACCAAAACCACTGTCTAAACCCCACCCTCCCTAGCATTCGCCATGCTACAAATCGTTACCACTTCAGTTATATTTTAATTTTTGAGAAAAGGATCGACCTAGTCCTTTAGCGCACATCTACTATACTGTTAGTCATTCCTTCTTACTGAAACCTTATTCGTAGCCATCCCGACTTACACATAAAGTGATTTGAATTTAGTCTTCGACCAGAAAAATTCCATGGGGAGACATCCCTGAAACTTGTCTTTGTTTACATATCAATCAGTAAAATAACTAAACAAAAATGGTGTGCACTCAAATTGCGTAATACCCCTACAAACATCACCGGAACTGCATTGACCGTATTCGACAGTAACATCAAAACATGATAGCTTATTTATTTAGGAATTTTCCAAACGATGCCAAATTAAACGTGGAATGAGTTATTTCAAGTATAATATATGAAGGAGACAATCAAGATATCACAGTTTATGTTTCAACGAACAGCTGCACTAACGAACTGTGCAACAGGACGTAGATCTACAGGCATGTTCGAGCAAACGAATAAACAACCAATAAGATCTTCTTGTTTCCATCGTTTTGTTTCGTCCACGACAACACTATAATTTTGTGAACTGTACAATGGTCAAAAAGATAAATCTAAGTTACAAAGGTACTTTAAATGGAAAGAAATGCATTATCCTGAGCATTTATTCATTAAAGCTTCACTGTTTCAAAACATCTGCTCAGACCATTCAATATTAAACGACGGAAGATTTTCTGGAAAGCAAAAACAATGGACTTGGGACAAAAATGAGTATGAGCTTCTTGAACTGAATCATCTCCATCATATTGTTTTTAACATCACCAATATTTAGTTCACAATGACCTAAACCCGTCTTCCACTCATTTGTGTCTCATTCCTTTCAAAAAACTACTCTCCTCAAGCGCCAACCATAGTCTTAATGATTTGGTCAAAATAACTGTGAAAACAGATACAAACCAGTTCTTCAACACATCAACAAATTCAGCTGGAAGATGTTCGTAATGAAAATAATCCATAATATCAAAAGTTTCGTTAAAAACGGCTTCCACTGTGGCCGAAACATTCTTAGAAATGTTCATTGACAATGGGAATTTTCCAGCGGCCAGCTCACATACCGTTAAACCAAAACTCCATATGTCGGAACATATTCTGAAAAGGCTAGAACTTAAAGAACCAAGGTAATGAAAAAAAAAAATTTTAAAAATTTATAAACGAAATGTGCACGGTGCACACACACTTACTAAGGTCCATAACTGTAATTGAGTTTACAAAGAGGGTACAGAATTTACTGGTATTCGCATTTAATTATCTCAATATCACAAAATAACTGAGCAGGAAAAAAATCTTTGTTTTTATCATAGTAAATCGTTCACAGCTACCAATACGATCACAAACTGCTCAGTAAAGCAAATTTGAAAGTAGCTATGCAGATACCTATAAGGGCCACCTTGTATACGTTCAGGAGCCATGTACATATTGGTGCCGACATAGCTACGAGCCACAGATTGCTCGAGTTGTTTTGAAACTCCGAAATCAGATATTTTGACATCACCGCGCGTATTTACCAGTATGTTACTCGGCTTGATATCTGTAACCTTCAAATAAAAAACAAGTACTTTAAAACATCCTTTGCAGCCCATGAAAACTGCTTGTCATTGCTGGGTAATACTTAGTTGTCCGTGAAAACAATCCCTTTTGAAATGAACAGTCGATATCCAGTACCAATAAGATTTAATTTCACGATCGATATCCACTGCTAATAAGATTTGGTTTCAGAACCATATTTTAAATATGACAAATAACTGCAAAAAAGGAGGGAAAAAGCTAAGACTGAGGAATTTGCACATCTCTTACAACAAACAGGGAAAAAATTAACCCCTGTGCATCACTCTGTGTGTCCAAAGGTGCTGCAATCCACAGATGATAGAAACAGTTGCAGAAACAAGTACCGAAACAGGCAATTTTTTATAACGATCCAGTGAGCCACCATCCATGAACTCCATGCATAAACATAATTCTCCATCAAGAAATGCGGCCGACAAAAAGTTCACGATATATGGACTGCAAGAATACTGTACAGGACAAAATCAGTGATTTAAGCAGATTTCCATAGTCTAAAAAAAATCAAAAGTGATTTCCATTTACAGTTTTGTTAGTTTTTTCAAATTGAGAAAGGATATGGCTTTATTTCCATCTCGTTCACTTGAAGTATGATAGACACAGTCCTTCATACCTTATCAAGATTGTTAGATCATCCATTTCAGAAAAGGGAGTAATTAATTTGGCTGAAATATGGATTTTAGATAGCCTGACTTCTTATTTCTAACATTTAAGACCAATATATGTCACAAAGAAAAGATAGCTTTCCAGTTTTCTGCTAGAAACATCTGTGATGGGAACTACAAGAAACCTTTCTGAGAAGCTGCAGCTCTCGAGCAACAATGAGATGCTCCCCACATCCGTCCACAGAAATACATTTCAACGCCACAACCCGATCATGTTCCACATCTAAGGCTCTGAAAGCTGACTTTTATTTTCTAATAAACCAACTTTGAAAAAGCTTATCTGATTCTCTCCTCTCCTTCTGCCTCTACAGGAGAGCTAGCAAAAAAGTGAAGGGAGTTATGTGCGCGTTGTGATATAAAGAAAGAGGCTCACTTGTAAACAGTTCCAGAATAACCGAATCCGATTGTGTCAAGTCGCTTCAACATATCAGGCATAACACTTGCTAAATTACCATCCAAAGGTTCATCTTGCGGAACTGACAAGAATTATTATCATTTTCTTAATTTGTTAAAGGGTTTTAGTTCCACGAAACATTAAACTTCATCATGTTAGATATGCCAGAATATGCCGAAATATAAATATACACGAAAAGAGAAATTAACAATAATATACGTCACTTTTTTATTTTGCATTAAGATACAAATTAATTTCAGTTATAGAAAGTATTACGGCTAACTTAAGTGGATCCGTAGCGGATGAGTTCTCGTTAAAGATAACATAGCAGAAAGCTCCTCGTTTGTTCGAACAGCCAAAAGATCCCCATCTTCATCCTCATCTGAAACAAATATTGTTTTCTCCTGAAGTAGAATATTTCCCTAACTGACTTCTGTTTAGTTATTCAAAATCAAATTCTTAGGGAACACTTTCCATTCGAAATGGCATTTAATTTTAGATGTTATGCGAAAGTCATCGCACATTTTACAATGTCATAAAGTTTGCAGCACAGAATTGGCAGACTTGACTCGAGATAAATCCGGCGTAGCTCACTATTCATGTAACAACTCATCAGCTTTTACAAGCTCTAAACAACAGATTTTCAAAAAAGTCAGGAGGAAGAGGGACAGGAGGCAGAGATAATGCCGCTAGGGACCCCAACCTCACCTCAACTTCGACTGCGTGGAAAGTTTATTAAGACAAAGACGATACAGAGTAGTTTCACTAACAGCGAAAGTGATGGAAGTGTTGCTGAGGTGATACTGCGGCAAGAAAAGTATCGAGGAATGCTGTGGCGATGTCATCCACGGATATTCCTCTCTCTTCACCACTTGATTCATCCAGGACTATTATATTCACTACCATTGTACACAGCAGCAACTAAAGAATTCCACGTAGCAACCTGAAGCTTCCAGCTTCCAATTAAGTATACCAACTCCACCAGTTTCAGAAGAGAACTGATTACTGTATGGGTGCTTTGAAAATGAAGAATAGGGTGGTTCGAAATTGAGGAAGACCAAAGTTTCACGAGATAGTAGTCATTTTGTTGATTTACACTCCGACCGGTTTACCCATCTATCTAGCATAAAACAACACGTATTAAAGAAACAGTTCATCTCACTATCGAACTTGTCTCGACTACCTGTACTTCGAACATGTCAAACGGTCTCTTTCTCTCTGTGCTAGAAAACAATAATGAAATGACGGACAGGAACAGAAGCGACGATGCGGAGAGTGAGTGCGGAGTGTGTCCATCATCTTCGCTCTTCAGCCTCGGTGGAAGAATGTTTTTTCAGTGGTTGGAGTTCGCTGTTAGCGCCGTACTTCTGCACAAGGCTGCCTTGCAAATTCAGGTCTTTTGCATCAATTGTTCATTATTCTTTATTACTCATTTCGATGAATGAAAGTGTGAGTTGGAGTAAGCAGTGATAAGAGCCTGACAAGAAGTGATATATCTCATCTAACACTTCACCGTACAACAGAGTGAGGAAGATTCCTGGATATGCGTCCCTGCTCTATATATACTCGGTGCTTTTGTCTGTTTATTTCGAGCTCCAGCAAGCATTATTTGGCGATCGGCAACAGTGATAGTTATTTTGCTTGGGACATCTGCAGTTGTGTTCCTTCTATGGACTTTGCATCACTTGACGGATGTGATCGCCATTGAACCTTTCGAGCAGGTACGTCTGGTCATCCATAAATTTCTGAAAAACTCTCGGTGCACACAGAATGGCGCTCTGGGACTCACAGCACTCCGTGAACTGTTAAGTGCCGCAGCCCTCCCATCACGCTGTGAATAGAAGCAAAGAGAACAAAGCTCTTCAATTCCTATTTACCCCCAGATAGTGCTATGTGAACAAACTGATCTCGTCGGATTGATGTTGGTAGGGCGGCATTAGTCGTATAAATAATGAACAGTATTTGCAGGGTAGTGATATACTTCTGATCGCCACTGCGGTGGCCGTAACATGCATTTTACGTTTACGCACGGCGCAGTATACCAACATATTTGCTTATATGCGAACAGTGCTTCTCCTAATGACACTTTCGATCGCATTTCTGGGGATCGCCTATTCTGCATGCAGTGACGGTGGCCCTTTCCTTTGTCGTTTTATTAGTTTCGAGTAGCTCAGTAAGGAGTCTGATGGTGATTCAAGTAAGGTTTATGTCCCGCAAAGAAACTGTCGTATAATAGGAAAATATGCCTCTGTTTATTTTGATGTGTATTAAAAACAAGCCGTACACTACTACCTGTAATGCTCTAGCAGACAATAACTGATCAAGTCATGTGATGAATGTGCTTGTCAAGAGAGGAAAATACATTTCAGCATAACTTAAGTTTGTTATGATTGTTTATTTCAAATTGTGTTCATTTTGTTAAACTTGTAGTACAAGCGATTTCAAGATTACCAATTTTGTGTGAAATTAGGTGACTCTTTTCGTTTCTGTTATTTGGAGATATTAGTTTCCACAATGTACATCCATTCTTTATTCTTATCTGATTACCTAATCGTGTATCTTCCTTTTTCACTTCTCTCAGATTCAGATTCTATCTTTTGCTTTTCTGCTGCTTACAGTGTCAAAAAGATAGAACTGCGGAGTAGGAAAAAAATAGACACAGACCATCAACAGAAATGTGCGAACTTCGAATCCTCCACAAAATTTGGTTTTTGTTAACGAAAAACCACTAAGTGTGAGTTTTTGCTAAGGGCAACATCATTTGAAAGGTAAGGAAACTGACAGCACTAATTATGCATCTGTAATAAAATTTGCTTTTAATTAGATTTTGGATATACCAATGTTTGCCAGATTCTAACGCATTTATTTTAGCTAAATAGAAGAAATGCATACTATCCGTACAGTTATTTCAATTTATAGGAATATGACTGCTTATGATAAATAGGTATGTAAGCAGATCCTACTGTTTGAACAACTGTGTGTGTAAACGAAGCATGCAGTGTACGTCAATTTCTCATTTGGTCATGTATTTATTTATTCATTCATTTTTCTTTTTTGGATTTTTGATACGATATATTTTTTATTACGAAATATATAAAATTGTCTTCGCAGTCTCTGTACAATCTATAAAAGTGGTCATTATAAAATAGCATTCCATTCTCTTATTTAAAAATAAAACCTAGTTCAAAGCCGTATTTCGCGAGTGGTACTAATTGTAAAAAACCAATAGTACCAAATGATTTGGCACTGCGAATCGTTAATGTTGTTACTATCGTTGGATGTGCTGAATACTTATGCTACACTGAAATCGGACGATGAACCGAAAGGACCAAAAGTGACTGATAAGGTGAATGTGGTGTAACCTTTTTTGTCTCTTTCAGCCGCAATAATGTGTCATTATGTATTCGAAAATTATTAACATTTCCAGGGATATTATTAAAAGTATTGTTGTTATGAAGGCTCTAGTGGTCTACTAAAGGATGTAGTAAATCACTAGGAGCACTGCAGTATCATAAATATTTAGAGTAGTAAGTGTCAGAAGAATGATACAGAAGCTCAGTTTCAAAGTTTTTTTTTTTTCATCCCGCTGTTTATCCTTTTAACACTTTAACTCACAGTGTTTCCATATATTTCTTTTTATTCCATTTGTTTCCATTTATTTATCTTTTTTTCCATTTTAAATTAAAGGACTTGAAATTGCATTTAAATACATAATTTTATAGGTTATTTTCACTATAAAAGTAGGGGATGAAGTGATGGGGGAAATAACAATTGGCTTATTTGGAAAGACTGTCCCAAAAACTGTGGAAAATTTCATCCAATTGTCAAAGAAATCTGAAGGAGTAAGTTGGATTCAGTACAAATGAGCTGTTATCGTGATTATATGGTTGATCAGATTTGATTTTTCATGCACGACAGTTTATTATTGGTTCCAGAAACCTTGACTTTAACAGATAAGGCATTCTGAATTCTTTGTGAATTTTTAGCAAGGATATATTGGTTCGAAATTCCATCGTATTATCAAGGATTTTATGATACAAGGTGGAGATTTCATCAACGTTAGTATTTTAGAGACGCTTTTCTATTAATTGTATACTTTTTGCTGCCTTCCCAAATTTAACTTATAGTAGCACTTGTTTCCTTCAGGGTGATGGTACCGGTAGCAAATCCATCTATGGTGAGCGATTCGCCGATGAAAATTTCAAACTGAAGCATTACGGTGCAGGATGGGTAAGCATGGCGAATGCTGGACCAGATTCAAACGGTTCTCAGTTCTTCATTACCGTAAGAAAAACGCCATGGCTTGATGGCAAACACGTCGTGTTTGGCAAGGTACCAAAACTGATTAAATATTCCTGTTTCTCTTTCGTAGTTCTTTCCTTATTCCTCTTTTTTTTTTTTCAGGTTTTAGAAGGAATGGAAGTAGTGAGGAAGATGGAGAATGTCATAACAAAAAAACCTAGTGACAAACCACAAAAAGATGTTGTAATAATAAAAGCGGAACATGTTGTTATAAATGCTCCATTTGCAGTCCACAAAACTGATGCAGAAGAATAAATAAAGTACTATTCTTTCTGAAGATAATTTAACTCCATCCATTAGAAAATCAAAATGTCGGATTTATCTAGAAAGTTTTGTTACGCTCTGCTGTTTTCGTTATTACTGTTATCAACTGTCTACATATTTTTATTGATTAATAATGCTTGAATAAATTATAAATCAACAAGGTATTGCATTAAGAATAAATAGAAGTTCTAAGTTACTTCAAAAAAAAAAAAAAAGTGATAGGCCTTGCCTTTTAAAATGGGAAAGCAAACTTAATACTGTTTAGAAAAAGAAAGCTTTGACATGGAAACTGACATGGTCGCCAGAAGAAAGATTTGTTAGAAACAACTGTGCATCGCCACCCGAAAAATAAATCTTAACATCTATTTTTGAGCTCTCAATCGTTTCCAGTTCTAATTCACCAGTTGAAGGTACTGTTGTACATATGTCACCGCAACAGATAGTTGATCTCATCACGTCCTGTAATGCTTTATCTACAGTTAGCTCATGATCTTTTTCTGTAAACAATAAAAGTAACAAATGTTTAAACCATCATTATTTTGATTAATAAATGGAAATTAAGGAACCATATGGAAGGAAATAGGCTTAAAGAATTTTTCGCTCGATATTTTAATAATTTCCAATCCTCATATTCACGGTCTATATTAACCAATAAACTTATTCAACAGTCAAAATTAAATCGAAGGAAGGCGACCGGAAGTAATTCAGAAATATTCAGTAGTTGAATGATTTTGAAGCTAACCATTTATCACTCTTCACTACTGATCACTCACCTCGAAGTTAGTGTTTGAACACTATTCAAGGCGGATATACATACTTTTGAATTTCAAAGTTATTGAAATTACTTGTCAGAAATCTAAATTGCCAAGACTCACATCATTCTCTTTTTTGACACCATCTAACCGAAACTCAATGTTTTTGACGTGATTATCACCGAAATCAAACGACCACCACAGTTCACCGTTCGGTTTGCCATCTTGTCGACATATATAAGCCACATTACTCGTTTGATCTACTACTCGACGCACATTTTCTTGCTTACTGACCAAGCTTTCCCAACCTTTTATTACGTTAACACCTCTTCTATACTGATCTTTCGCACAATCATACTCCAAACTAAAACAAGTTTGACAACTGTTTCCTGAAAGTGATTACGGTTTCTTCCTGGACCCCGCAAAAAAACCTACCTAGACAGCAATAAAAGACGTGCATCCTGTTTCCGTCATTCCTTCCTTCACTCCACTCCCTTTATTCTCTTCCTTTCTCCTTTACATTTCATTAGTTTGCTTTTCTTTATCAAATTAAATTTGAATAATGGATGCCACCCAAAGAAATGAGTTATTTCAGCAGAGAAAATACATAAAATAAATACTTCGATGGTCATTTTTCTTAGTGAATAGACAACAAGACAAACCTAAAAACTTTGCTAGAAATTTCCTTACTGGTCGGCACAAGCACCTGTCCAGTTAATTTTTCACTTCCAGCTTCTCCCCGTTGTCTCTTCCACTCCTCCGACCCCGTTATTCTACCTCGCTCCTCTATTTTACTTCCTTCACGTATTTGCATGTTGGGACTGATGAATTCAACCAGTTCTTTCATATATCTCCTCTCAATTTCTTTCTTCCGTTCTTCTGACATTAATTTTTCGTAACGAATGTTCAGCTTCTGGAAATTTGCACAAGCTTTTCGAAAAAAAATATAAAGTACTTAATGATTATTTTTTTAAGACAAGTAATATCCTTGGGCTTATTTCATCGCTTAACTGAGAATATTGTCTTCAGCTGTTACATATTCGATTATTAACTGTAATGATCTTACCCGAATAAAATTTCTCAAAACTGTTTCTCGACAAGAATTCCTTCGATCAAGTGTTTCAAAATGATTGAAACTATATCTCCATGTAACATCTCGTATGTGATCCAAGCCAAATGCGATTATATAACTCAATTTCTTCCCCCACCCCTTCAAATCAAAAACACATCGGTTAACATTAGTATTATTCGTCAAAGGGCTTTTGGAATCGCACATAGTGGTGTAAAAAGGAAAGCAATTCCTTATCAAGGTGAAACATAGCATCGTTAGTTTTAATCGTCTAATAGTAAAATTTCCTATGCATGTCAGGAATGAAAAAGTTTGAAATGCATGAAAATGGAATACCAAACATTATGGTTCTTTCGAACTCTAATTTATTAAGTAAAAAAGTTTCTGTTACAACATCGGAAAAGAACCTTTTCATATAGTAACGGAGTATCAATTACATTTTCACATGGATCACAGTGCATCCATCTGTCTAAATCTTCTATCCATATCTCACACCAAACATGATCTGTTACATCATAAACCCACCTGAAAGGAACAAATTTAAAACTGATTACTTTGTGACATCAACAAAAATAAGTGTAATTTTATGAATGATAACATATATACCAAACCCAATGCTAATAAATACTGTGTAGAATAAAGGCGGGCTCCATCAAGAAATTAGACTGCTAAAAAAGGAGTGCACATATTATGGAAACAAGCCTAAATTATATTCGCAGTTCTCGATGATTCAAACGTCCATTCACTGATAATTCATTTAAGGATAACATACCAAAGTAAGGAGTATAACAAATACCAATAGGAAGTAAGAACTTAAAATTAAAGAGATGAGGAGGAAAATTTACAAAAACTGGGAACTGTATCGAACTCTCGTCTTACCGTGTTTCAAGACCTAATGCTCGCGCAAACAATATAAAACAGTTCGTCCATTCACCACATCTACCACATCTAAACTGCAAAAATGGAGCAAAAAATATATCTGTATTGATAAATTACAAAAAGTAAAGGTGTACAATTTTCAAAAGTAACCTGGTTTCCAACAATTTGACAGGATTATTATAGCGCGGGAAACGAACATTTGTATTACAAGCCTGACATTTAAAAACTTCCACTCGATAAGCACCCAACTCCTTCTCTTCTTCCGTAGGACTTCCTTGTACCCCTAACAAAATTTTTTCTTTATAAGTTAAGCTTCCTAATAAATTATAATGAAGTTTATATTAAGAATCAAGGAAAATAGTACAAAGTAACTCTTTTTAGGCCTTTCTAACCTTCAGATT
This sequence comes from Setaria equina, assembly GCA_003012265.1. Lineage (NCBI taxonomy): Eukaryota > Metazoa > Nematoda > Chromadorea > Rhabditida > Setariidae > Setaria > Setaria equina. The sequence goes on from PQVD01003318.1 coordinate 19,059, forward strand.
TTTCCGCGTTCTGTCCACACAATTCACATTTCGGAATATCAGTCCAAGTAAAAAAATCAGTTTTGAACCAATTTAATAAAAGTTTTATGAATTCTAATTTATTTAATTTTCCATCCACTTTGCTTGCCTCCATCAACTTGTCACAAGGTATAAGGCTTCTAGCTAATGCTTGTGATATTTCGTCTTCATAAATTTCCATCTGAAATGTAAATTAAATTTAAAAACTGGTTGACTGAACTTTTCGCACGACTTTTCCCTAACATGCTGTTGCAAATGAAAAGTAAAATTAGCTTATATTTTATGTTTGAAACTAAAATTTTCTGATCCTACATTATTCTACGCTACCAACAACTAAGAAGAAGAGATTACTTACATGTTCTGAATATTTAACGAATTTTTCTAAAAAAATTCTTTCATCAGATGTTGCAGTGAGACTTTCCTTGAGCTGCTGAACAATCTTCGTTTCCAATAATTCAATATTTGCGCCTATCACGCGACCCACTTCAAGACTGTTACACAATAAAACAAATGTGGGCATTGCACTGATTCTGAATCGCGTACTCGTTTCTACAATTAATCAAATTAGAAAATTTTGAAGGGTGTCAGAACTACTCAAAGGATGCAAAAGTTGAAAGTCAGCACTACAAAGTTTTAGTATTTCAAGAGATTTAAGTCCTAAAAATAATAGTTATAAGCAAATCACTGTATAAGGTAATGTTGAAATTGAAATGGACAACCGTGCTAAACATGAATAAAGGACATCGAGAGAGCACCCTACTTAGATATTATATTGGACTAAACTAAAGGATTTAATGCCACAGTTGATCATACAGACTACTAGGAATTCAGGAAGATAAACCAGAAAAAGAATGATAAAAGGAAGGAACGAACGCCTGCACGTTTCCACATTAACTTTGATGAAAACGACTTGCAAGTACTTCTCCGAAAGCCTTCCTACGTGAGGTGAAACCATATGACATGGACCACACCACTGGGCGTAGAAGTCGATAACAACAAGTCTCATTCCTGCCTCTGCAACGAACTGGGAGAAAGTTATGTCGTCAGGTAGCTCACGAACAACCATCGTCTTTGTTCTCTGCAAATAGAACTGAGCTGTAAAATATACAGCAAAAGGCTCCCGAGCCGCATGCTTAACCACTCCTTGATGTTCTCCTTATAATGTTGCCATAATACCTCTCAAAAGATTAAATAATTACGAGAACTGGGTCTAAACAGTCCTTTGGCTTACCTCAGCTTGCCTACAACAATGTGAACCTTTCTGCTCTCCTCCAACATCCTCTCAAAATTACTTCATGTTATTCAGGTTCTTCTGTTTTAGTCTACTATATTTCACCCAATCTAATCACTCATCTTCCCCCACTCTATTCCACTCTATTCCGTTCTCCTTCACATAAGGGACACCACAGATGGAAAACAACTACAATGGCACTTTCGTTAGTGGTTGGAGGCTAAGAAACGACTTGGAAATTTAAATTTAAATTTATAGCAAGAAATGTAAATCAAATTAATGAAAACTTTGAGAATATTTATTCATTAAGTGGCAAAATATTCGGATAAAAACGTGCTGCATTTTACATTTTTTTTAAATTGAATAAGCGTAACATCATTTTTTAAATTAGAAAAATTCATCCTTCTTTTTAACACTAGTCAGATAGAACTATGCATAATTTATTTTACACATATACCAATATGCTATTATCATAAGAAGCCCAAAAAAACTTCAATATTTCCAGAAATTTGTAATTTGGGTTTAGTCTTAATTTTTAAATCTCAAAGAAATTTGCGAGTGGATTTTCCAATCTAAAATATTTGAAAGTAACTAGAGATTTAGAAAGTCACTCATTATCATTTAAGGTATTGATATGATAGGGTGCAAATAAGTCTAACCTAAGCCTAATTTTTGTGTTCCAACAGCATTTTGCTGCCCGATGATAATTATCAAAAAGAATAAATTTTGATGAAACATAGCACTGTAGAAGCAAGAAATGAATTTAATGCATTTGCTATGCTAAATCGATGGCAAATAGTGCCGATGACATGAACAGTAGAGTATTGATAAGATAGGATAAGGGGGTCATCGGGATTCAGTTGATTCAATTTACTAATCCTAATTCATTGCTCTTCATCCCTACAACATTCATGACATCTATTATCCTCCTGACCTTATGTCCAGGTTAACCATTTACTTACATTTAAGTTCGTTGCTATGCCGATAATGAAATGATGCCGAAGTTAGACTGTATCAGCCGAAACGTCCAATCACTATTCCGTCAACTCCTGCTAAGCAGTTGTGCGCTGAAGGATATCGCCATCAAATTTCTGGATGCACTTATGAAACACAGTCAAATCGAAATGGTGAAAAATTACTTTCAACACTCGGCTGGGATACTGTAGGAAGTACACCCGAACAGGTTCTCTACAGTATCTTACTTGCATATATACTTTAACACTCTCTACAATATCACGAAAACAGTTTCACTTTATTTTACAATGCGTGAAAAGTTTCGAAGTAGCCTGCTGATATTAATTAACTGAACAAGACAGATTATCCTGTGCCTTTGCGGTAGTACGAAAAATACAAGAAAAGCAGTTAGCGGTAAAAGTAGTTATACAACAATAGAAGTGATTTGAGCCCAAAACTGGTAATAAGTTAATTAATATACTTCACGAGAAAGTATTCCATTCGGAAAGAGTATCAAAGACTTCGAGAAAGCACCAAAACACAACGGGAATTCGAGAATATCGATCTGGCTAAACAGGTTCGCAGCATTTTAATCTTTTTTTTTGCTTCCTTTTCTCTAATCTGATAATTTATTTGGTATTTATCACCGAAGTCATTCGGTTATGATATACCGATTACAGTCCAACCACGATTGTATGTTCTGAATTTATTTCAGAACTGTGTAACTAGGCTTGCATATGGGTATTTCCCTTTTCTTTCGTTTTTTCGCTAGAAATTATAGGAATTACTTCAAATTTGGTTTGGTGTTCTAGAAGTAACTTTCTCTTATCAGTGCTTCATCATTCTTTTCTGTGATACTAAAATCTTGGAGACCTCTTCTTCACGTAACATAGCAGTGGAAATCAAAAATTACTTTTGGCTTCTTGACTTTCGATTCATGCTAGAAAGGGCAATCCTTTCTAAAGTTTTGGTCAGAAATAAATGAAAAGAGTGGTTAGCTCAATTTTTATTTAGAACTATCGCAAAACTGTTGCTCTGCAACTGCACCACTTAACTTTCATTTAACCCAAAAATTCTGAAAATTACTCCACAGATAGAGAGGGTAATTCCGGAAAAAGTAGAGAAACAAATTCTACCAAATGCAGTGGCTAACGTTACTGCTGCTAAGAATCCGTTTCGGATAAGCACAGTCCGAAAAAATATCTATTTCGGATCCTACTCCAATGTTGCAAATGCAACATGAAAAGCACTCCTACAGCATCACAACAAACCCTGACCTCATTTAATTAGGAACTAAAATAATGAAATTACTTATCAGATTAACTTTCGCCACTGTATGGACTTATATGCATGGCATCAAGACTAGAGGTGACGGTAAAGGTGAGAGTTTTTGTTCCAAAATTGCAATTATACCAATGAGAAAGTGCTGGCCAAGTTAACCACTTTTCGTAAGAGAATGAAATTGATACCTTGTGATATTTTTTGAATAGACATACATAAATAAATATATGGCGTCGAGAGCGTCAAATTTGTCAAGCAGATCTGGTAATTAAATAACTAAATTGAACTTGAATACGTGTGAGTTGGAATTCTATTCGGAATGATAAGCAACTAATAATAGAATGTTAATTGAAATGTGATTCAGAACTTTATTAGTTGCATTTTGTTCATTTTTTTTATTTTGGTTTTGTCGAGAATTGTTTTTTCATTTTGGGAAATATGACAACATTAGAAGTAACTCTCAGCATGAAATCTGTGGCAGTATGCAAATTGTCTTCGATGAATTCATTTTATAAATTCCAAATATGCAGTCGGTACAGTATAACCTTAATCCAAAAGCAACTTTAACGAGAGCAAAAAGAGCAAAGAAAGGGAAAAAATCTTTGTTCGAATTCTCAACATTTCTACAGAAGAAACCATCATCTGTTTTGATACAAAAATAACAGACAACATTCCAATTCATTATTTCTAAGATATTCGAAATGTTTAGCCACTTCGAGTAGAATTTTCATAATTATTATGTTGTGACTAACTTTCTTTTAAACAAAAAACGAGAAAATTCTGTTGTATGATGCATTTAAAACCTTATCTTTAATGTCCTTACTTGCTTCATGCTATTTCTTCTACATGAGAATAAAATAAACTGTTAAAATTTATTTGTAGGTAAAAACTGGAGATGATAATCGACAACGCGACATCCTTATTGCAAATAGTAAGGATACGATCCAAATATATAGAAATAAAAATAGATGTTTTAATCATTAATCATTACAAGCTTAAAATTACACTGCCGATGTTTTTCTTTTTTTTTTCTGATGTACTCAAAAATGATCACAAATCCTTTTACTTTTCATTATAGAAAATATAGGTTTCTAATCTGTGATTGATATTGCTTGAAAGGTGTTTAAACTTAAATTGAAATTTATTTTAACTAAATTAGCAGGATAAACAAGGTAATCAGTCTTTTTTTCAACAATTTGTCTTCAAGGCCGCAATTAGAAAATGAAGAAAAACCAACAGGCCATGAAGAAAACCTTGGTATTGGAAGCATTCAGCACCTCGATAAGAACAGTCAGTAAGCAGCATAACTATCAAGTTGTTTGAGATTTATTTCATTATTCTTTTTACTTTCTACTTTTCAGAATTCTTGTATGAAATTCAACCATTCTTTCTACGTACAACGTTTCGTAACTTATTTATTATTACTGTTAATAGTGTTGAGTATTGCTAATTGTAGACCTGGAATTGTGGCTCCATTAACGAGGAGTTGAAGAAAACAAAGAGCCAATCATAAAGAAAAGCAAGAATATTGAGAAACAAAGAAGTCCAACCAAATTTGTTTCCAAAATTTCTTAGTATGAGGATAGTTACTCATTTTTGTTTGTTTCCACTGTCATTAACTCAGCCACTCAGTAGATGAATGAGGAGTGAGAACTTTTAGTGTTTGCACTACGAAATGCAACATAATTCTTAATTACAATGTAGAACAAAACGTTATGATTCAGGAAGATCGGTCTTGCGAAAAGATTCCGAAGCATTTCATGGATCCCGGATAATCTGCGTAATTATCCTACATTTGTAGCTGTGTTCGGCAGTGAGGGACTCGTGCAGACTTAGTCGACCATCAGTTCTTACTACTGTTCATTGGTTGAGTGTCGCTACCCGTACCCAAAACTGGCAGCTGCCCAAAACTTCAATATATTATCTTCCAAATCAGCTGATTACAAAATGAAACACATTTGTTTTGTCCTTATACAATGATATAACTTTAATTAGTTGTGCACTGGATTAGACAATGGCAAAAAACAATTGGAAGCAAATTTGAGGTATGTGAAGTTGAAGATGTTCCTGGCATCTTCAAAATCATCATCCTCCGAAGACAGTTACACCAACAGAGGGTTGGTTCTGAGGTTTTCCATAAAAATTATTCAATTTTGAACTGCAAAACGAGGAAGCAATCGGCTGATTTAAAAACATTAACGGCACATGCTTTTCGCGGGAAATCAAATGAAATTTACTATTCTCACTTGTAATAAAACTTTAGGAATGATGTAAGGCCAAAACAAATAAAGGTTCAATAAATTATGTAGATGTAATGAATATAAAAATGAGTCGCCAATAGCAAAGAAGAAAATGAGAGGAGGGGCAGAAAAAATTAAGTCATAATTGGATACTTCATTATGGTCATATAAATCAACAGCAAAAACCAAGCGAAGAAGTTCAAATGCATAAACAATAATATTAATCTCCTTCTATATATTAATCTAAAGTTTTATAGGGAATTCACGAATTATGACCAGTAGGTCTTTTTTATGACCTAATAAACATGAACTTTATCTATTAATAAGCAGTTATAGATTAATTTGGAGTCTTGATCTTCCAACAACTATATGTACAATAAGAAAGATTTTTTAAACAATAGAGAATTCACCATAAGTGAGATATTACAGTAACGGTTGTCCTGTAGAAGATGAGCTAGTGGAGGTTTCATCAGTAGACAACTGTCGACAATTACAATCTTCATTGAGTATTTTACTTGTGATTCGATGCATACTCATTCGATTTTCATGCAGCTCCTGAAAAACTCTAGAATTGATTTGTGGAAGTGATAAAACAATTAAGAACAAAAAAAGTTTTGTATAGTAGCACAAATCTTTGACATAAAAAATGGAAACTCTGAACATAAAAATGCAAAACTTACTTGTAGCGTATATTTGCGAATAAAGAGCGGTCGTACGAATAGTTCATTAAATTTGTAAGCAGCTCCCTCATTTGTATCTCTCTCATATTTGCTAAGCCTAGCAATCTCTTCTGTGTCAGAAGACACATGTTCCGATTGGTCGAAAATGAACTTAAAAAGAGCTGTAGTTCGAGCGGACAGTTACGACTTTTCTTAGCAACAATTATCGGTATTTGACATTAGAACAACTGAGAATTTGTCTCACAGAATACAGTACGACTTAAAAGACAACCCCAGACAACCAACACTACAAGAAACAAATAACAATTCAAGCTCAGAAATAAGAAGAAAACCATTTCTTGTGTTTTGCTTAGCATCACAGCTGATCTATCTGCCTCATTCGAAATTCGTATCCCTCTAGTTTTTCTTTGCTCCCTCTCCGGAAATACATTGCTTAGTATCTGAAATTAAGCAACATTATTTCCGAAATTTAGCAATATGCCTAACGCTTAGATATGCATTAATTTCTCAGAAATCCTACCTCGAACATTGTAATACGGTTGGTAGATGTTAGCTTTCATTCAGTTATATCAAGAAAATAAAAATGGTTACCCGCAGGACAGGTAAAGTTGTGCCACCAAGGAAAACAATAGTAAATAAAACGATGAAAAGTGTTGTTGTCAACAAAACCCTTTTTGTTTCCTTGTTTTCTACTGATATATGTAAAGCTAGTGCAAAGGCAACTGCACCTCTCATACCTGAAAACTGCAAACTGAAACAATGAGGAAGAAAAGATGAAAGAAAATAAAAACTGTTCATTAAGCATAGGCTATAAAATTTTATAAATCGCACTTGTTTTTGAATTTTCTCAAACTTTCTGGATTTTTTGATTAATTTGGTTTCTCCAACATATTTACTTTAAAAATAACGATGAGCAATAGGAAAATTATGACACCTCATCATAATATTAAGAAAAAAAAAACATAAATAACTAGGAAGATAGTTTGATCTCAAAATAAAGAAATCCTTATTAATTTAATCTAAATCATCCTCTGTTGTTTCGTTGATAACTACACAACTGTAAGTATACACAGACAATCAGCAAAAGATTACAAGAAATGTGTAGAATGTGTCTAAAAGTCCAATGAAATACATTTGTGAAACAAAAAAAAAAGAAAAGCAACTGTTAAAATTGGAAGATCTTACTTTCTAAGCCTAATTAAGTAATATGAAACTTGCCACTATACCACATAATGAACTGATTCTTTATGGAAATCTGGGGACGACGACATTTGTTAGCCAGATATGCAAGTGGAAATACATTGAATGCACGACCAATGAAGCAGAGCAACTAGAAAGGCATATCTGGGGATGACACAGCCAAAATTTTCGTTTTTTCAGGAACACAGAAAAACTGAAGATCTTCAACTTTATGAAGGTTGTAGCATCGATGTGGTTGCAAAAAATGTAAAGATATTCGACCTTGAAAACTTTGCACCAAATATTTAACCATTCAGTTACAGCCCTCATTAGCTGGATCATTTCTAGAATGAAAAACAGTGGAAGCCAGAAAAACAAACTAAAATACGAAACTTACAATGCTCCATGACACAAACATTGGCTGAAATTGAAGCTTGATTGTGAATAATGCCAATCCCAAATATGCAAACGTACACGTTTCTTAAAATTATTTGACATATGATAATGGAGTTGAACTTTTAAACGTTAATTTTATGACCACAAAGTCAAAAAATCTTTACATCTCGATTTTCTTTGTATGTGAAGGAAACTTGCCAGCAACGAACGCTAACGTTCTGAATGTTTGCTGCATCGTGATTTGCGTTATAGGTGAAATATTGAAATGTGTGTATTGGGACATAGTTATTGAGCAAAATAAAATAGCCATTATACCTGAAGTAATCCAAAAACACAAAACTATTATACAGTTCATGCGGCTTGATCAAAAACTAATTTCACTGCAAGCAACCTGAAAGTGAAATAGCTTCTGCCAGACCATACGGCAAGTATGCAAATATAAGCAGCAAAGCAAACTCAAGAGATGGCGTTTTGCGAAGATCGACATACTTGAACATCTGCAATGAACATATTTTTCATATACTAATCGAAATTTAATCCTTCACGTAATCAAGAATTATATTAAGAAAATATGAAATAAATGAAAATATACCAGGGCTGACAGAAATCCAACAAAGGCACCAAGAAAAGCAGATACGAGAAAGATATAGGTAAATCTGGAAATCATCGGAAAAAACAAGCTGCCTGATGTTGAAGATGTAACATTCTGCAGAGACATTTCCAGAGAAGTAGAAGTGAGAACAATGGCAACGGCATCGTTCAGCATTGACTCGCCAAAAACAAGCATATACAGCATCCGCTCAACCTAAAAATGTTTAAGAAGCAAAAATTCCATTCTTGGAATTACTTGTATCCAACTTATAAAAAATTTTCAAATTCAAACGGTATACAGAAATGAAATTACCTTAATAGTATTAGTATCAAGAATTTTCAAACGAACTGTAAAAGCATACGTTCAGTGCTTGAAAGATGGCAAGGGTGGCAACTGGGTCTACAGCAGAAATCATTGAACCAAATATAAAACTCTCTGCGGCAGTCAATTTGTATATTAGGTCTGCCTTGACGAAAAAAAAGAATATGTAGTTAATATAAAAGCAACGAAAAAAATTAGAGAAAAATACTTCTACTTCCTTTGATTTAAAAAAATTCTATTTACTGTTTCTAACAGTAAAAACCTTGTACTTTCTTGATAACAGCAATATCCTAATACAATGAGTTTACAAGTAGGCTTAATAACTTGAAGTATACTATTTTTCGACAAGTAGTAACGAATACTACTGGTAAAACTCAACAAAAACTGAAATACTCAGCAAAATTCATTTATAAAAGTCAGAGTCCTAATAACAAATGTGATGAATTTGATCAAAGCCAACCTGCCCAAGGATATACAGTGCCGAACCAATCGTTAAAGCAGATATTACTGTTCCCATTGTGGCAAATGATAAGATTGGGAACATATTTGTAAAGAAGTCGCCCTGAAATGTTCTTAAGATTATGAAGGTTAGGAAAAAACCTGTTAAAATTAGTGGAAAAAAAAATCATGAGGAAACACGTATAAAGAAATTGACACCTAATATGAAAAGATATGTCTCTTCTCATCGAAAAGTTTTTTTTTTTTTTATGACTTACTTTGTGTAGATTGTAACCACTCTCGAAAATAATTGGTGGAAGGAGAACAAGAAAGAATATGTTAGGACTAAATGTTTCCACTTCTGTCCAGTCTCTTTTGCTATACGATAATACTAAACCAATTAAGGCCCCTGCAAAATTTTTTTAATAATACGCACGCGTTTTCATTATGTAAAAAGGAAAACTAAGAGTTCTGATCAAAGAAAGAAAGTATGACGACAATAAAAGTGAAGTTAAAGGTATTTAAAATACTAGAATCTTTCGGCTTTTCGTTTTATCAAATTCTTTATCATGGACCATAATAATTAAGAAATTTCTTTGCTGTAAAAATCAAGAGTCCATTTCATGACTTTTCAAGAATACTAAAGTTAATTAAGAGAAAAGCTATGGGGAAAATAATGACAATATTCAACAAAAACTCCCCTAAAATGACTATGGCTAAGCTTTCTGGTATAAAATATAATTTAGACACGATAAGCATATGAACAACCAATGTTGACACAGCAATCACCAGAAGTATGAAAAATATGGCCTGAAAAATTTTAGGAAAGAAAATACTAGATCGATTAGATTCCAAAAAGGATTACTCTTCATTGGAAAAAGATAGTTTACCATTGAGCTTTTCTTCTCTTGCACATCTTCATTACGCATATCAACTGATAATATTGGGCGTTTTGTAGTCTTGTTGACGACGATATCACTGCAAACAGTAATGAATTTACCAGTTCTAATTTCGACAATATTCAATCTATGCCTTTATAAATTATCCTCCTAGCAATATTCAGTTAATCTATGAAATCTGTTCAGTTTGAGGAGCCTCAATGACGCAGAAGCCTTAATGCGAAGGAAAAAAACTACGTTACTCACTACTAGTTGTTTTTTGTTAGACAATAATTATTCTTAACACCATTTTTGTTGATCTATTCTCATACTTTTCAAATATAGAATAATACATCTGCTGTTGCTTTTCTCGTTCATTTCGTTTGAAGACCAATTGCACAATACAACTTCGAATATTTATCAAACCTTTCAGAGTCTATTAAAATTCAAGAATTAATGTTATTAATTCAATAACAATGAGAAATCCATACCTTTCCGTTCTGTTGCTGCTGCTGAAATCTGCTTCAGAAAGCAACTCTCTGCCAATTGAAAATAACAGTAGAAGCTTCAACAATCCAACTGCACTGCACGAATTTCCCTTCCCGAGGTTTTTAACTAACAGCATTCTTCTTGAGAGCTTAATTCTTCTGCAAATACCTATCACTTGACTCATGCATCCATTTTGTCGCAACTTAACTGCTGCGGAAATTTAATTTGAAGAGCTAGGAAATAGTCCAGAGTGACATCTTAACCATAAGAACCGACAAAAAGTGGGTGATATCGAGTGAACTATTAGTTAGAATGCGCAACACTACATGGGGAATTGTATTATACGATTGAATACCAACTATCGGCAAACAAATTACAGGTGTTTCTAAAACAAATGATACGTTGATATCGACTTAATCGTCCTAACATGTCGCTAGCAATCCATGGGAAATACATTACATTAGATGTCCGCTCAGTTTCCATGCTGATACGAATAAATGAGACAATCTTTTTTTCTAAAGAAAAGTTTCAGGTCAAAGAGCCAATAGTCCCTCAGAATATTGTGTTCTGTGAAATAAAAACATTTCGAAAGGACAAATTTTACTGGTTTGTTTCCAAATGATTCCACAAACAAAGAAATGGATATGGAAAAAGGAACAAACCTGAAAAGCAGCGTACATTCCAAACAAACAACCAAAAATTCCAGACATAATAAAAAAGGAGGTAAACAATGTAAAAGAAAAAAAAAAAAAATAAGAACTGAGAAATGATATAAATAACAGGAAAGCATTTTACGGAAAAAAAGGGCTAGAAAAGGAGGGAAACTAATGATATAGCAATAAATATAGTAAATGACTAAAGTAGTAAATATCCAAGCACTGACAAATGCTTGGCTACAGAAAAAGAAATAGAAAAGAAATGAAATAAGCAACTGGAGGAAAAAGAATTAGATGGATAAATGATGAGTAAAATACCTCCAAAATAGGTAAAATAATTAACCAAGTAGACAGGTAACAGGTAGGCAAGTGACACTGCTTATTAAAAATTTTTTCCTTGTTCTGCAATTTTTTTTTTTTCTTTCTTAGCTTCTGCAATATTATTAGGAAGACAATGAATCCATACTGTTATATGTCATAAAAAACAAGGCAAAAGGATGAAATCCCTCAAACCAACAATTACTTTCTTCAAAAATTTCTACTTTGCACTGCTCATAATTTTAATTATAACAAGTCAGTCCTTTTTTCTTTTCCTTCCGTTGGATAACAGAATTAATCACTTCAATAAATTATGTTTTTAAGGACACTAATTAAGTGAAGGAACAAGAAATGCAAATGTTAAAGAACAAATAACTAAATAATATAAGAATTCAATGAAGTTCAAAGAACTAATGTGAAATCACACATCACAATGATCAATACGAACCAAACAAGTACATCATTTAAGTATTCGTTGAAATCCTCAAGTAGTAAAGTAATAAATATGAACAACCGTTAGTAATTTCGCTATTAACCCTTAAAGAATCAAAGAATTTAAATCGTACTTTTGAAGTGCACAAATAATCCATGTTTGTTCAACAAATATCTGAAATTTAATTTCCACCAATAACACAATATGTAGATAAATTGTTTTTAATTTAATAAACCATTTTATTCGCGAACAATGAAATATGTTAAAGAGAGGCAAAAAAGAAAAAGAAAAAGAAATGACGATGCAAACAAATATTGACAACATTTACAATAGGACCAACTGAGACCAATAATAAGTGGCCCTAATGAAATTAGTGGATATTACGAGAAGTAGGGAATGGCATGGCAGAGAGTTTAAACCTTCTTAAACTAATGATAAACTGATAAGGCATAATAATTGGATTCTCCTAAGTAACTGATGATGAATTAGTAACGGGATATAATCGTTGGATTTTTCTAAATTACGGATAAACTGATAATGATTTTTTTCAAAATCAATGGTAAATTGATAATGAAATATAATAGTTGATAATGAAATATAATAGCGCTAATGTATCAAATTAATTAGACTGATAATGTAATATAACAGTTAAATAAATCAAATAAACCGATACCATTTCCCCATAAAAAAAATAGAAGGAAAAAAAAAACAAAATTCAAAAAAAAAATTTTAGATGATGACTAATCACCTCATCTACGTGATATTTAACAACTCAATTTAACAGAGTACTTGTGGTCCTCTAGATGTCTCGTTAAAACTAACCTATTGACTCAAGATCTTAATATTTTCATTGATGATTTCGGATATCATTGGCTTAAAAATGATAACATATGATAAGATTGATATTCTCCTGGAAAAGAAAGCGAAAAAAGTATCAGTGAAATGCAAAGTATAGGATAAAAATGTTGCATAATAATGGATTTCATGCAAAAAGGAAAAAAAATTGGATAAAATGAAAGAATACGAGAACTATGATAGATTTAGGATATGATAAAAATGATATGATATAATAAAATATCACATGAAATGATAATTTTAAAAAAGATAATAAGATTAACAAGATAGAATGAATAGAATTTAAAAAATATATCACAAACTCAAAAATTAGGGCCAAAAGCAGGGAAAAAAGGGAAATAATAATGCTTGGGGATGCTTCGTTGTTGTTTAGCTCATATTAAATTTTATTCTTTCTGGTGCGAAGTCAATGATTTGGAATAATTATTAACACGAAATAATGATAAATTAGCATAATTTTAATAAATGGATAATACCAATTAAAAGTAATTTAGCAATTTAATTTAAATTATTAATTTGACAAATTTCGTGCATCCAATACAACATATCTGATATGATTTGATATGGTTTTTCTATCATAATTATAATGATCTATCATTATCATTATCAGGTTATATAATGTTAATATACCAACTAATTAAAATTAAAATTTAATTTTAATACTTTTCCAAGTATTAAAAAGTGAAATTTTGCATCAGTTCACACAAAAATTTACGTAAAAATTATCTAAAAACAATAATTAATTAGTTATGTGCAACATTCGGATAATTCTATAGTACATCGACTTCGTAATTGCCGA
>PQVD01003319.1:0-16910 GCA_003012265.1 Setaria equina
TTAATTATTTAGTTTAAATTTATTGTTCGAAGTTTTGGCATGTTTGTATGAGACATAAGATATTTACATTTCTTTCTTCTTCTTCATTTTTTTTTTTTTTTTTTCTTTTCTTAAATAATAAACAGTTCGTAAGATTAGGAAGCCAATCGAGACATACTTTTTATATTTCGAGTTAGGGTGGAAATTTTCTGGTATTTGATTTGCTCAGTGATTTTTTCTCTAAAAGTTGCATAAATTTATCATTTCCATATTTATTTTAACTTTCCCTAAAATTCCTTCCTTTTAAATTACTTTCACTCTTTTTTGTTACATATTTTCACTTTCTTACTTCCACTAATTTTCTGATTATTTTTGAATTTCACCAATTATTTAGCAAAAAATTTGTTTGTATCTCAACAATCCAGAAAAAATTGATAATGTTAGGCGTGAGATCGTCAGGATTGGAGGAGACCAAAATCTTTTGGGACCTTTTTAGTTGCTTATTCTAGATTAGGATATTTGACGGGAATTCAGTTCTATAGTGAGTTTAAAAAGCTACAAAATGGATGTTTTTTTTTTCCTTTTTGACATAAAAATTTAGCCATTATTTCGGTGCGATTCAATGATGCAATCTTTCCGTAGTTAGTTGCGCTTTTCAAGGCTTCAAAATTAAGATATAAAAAAATCAAACATTATTACCAAAAAAGTTTCCATCAAATCAATAGTGCTAACCATTAATTCAAAAAAAAAGAAAAATCCTTTAACAATTTCAGTGATCTGAATACTGACAAAAACAAATTTGCATTAAAAAACCTTTAAAAAATAACAAATTTTTTTTTAATAGCATTACAATCAATATTATACAATTTCATATTATAATATATCATATTTACTACTTTAGGCAAATGTGAATTCATTTTAAACAGAAAATTTAAATCCACATTATGATGCGTATTAAAACGTTGTACGATTATGATTATATAAATTTATTTACAATAATTATACTCATAATGCACTATTTTTTTCCTTTTAATTAGCACACTTGAGTGGCATTAATAAAGTTAATTAAAAATAATTTTGCGAATTATACGTTACTTTTTCACTTGACACAGACAATCTTTGACATTGATAAGATTGATCTAATGGCTGACTATATATAATTCCGTTATGTTCGTGTCCCTCTTTACTGCACGAACAGCAGTAGCAAATGATTCCGTAGCATAAATATTTTGAAATCTAACGGAGTTTTATCTCCGCGTAGATTTCTTATCGCTGATAAGAACAATAGCAATGAGACTACTTAACACTCTGTGTTTTCTAGTTTCCTTATATGCATATTTATATTATTATTACCTTTTACTTCCCAATTCCCTCTCTTCTTCTTTCTTTTTCTCGTTTCTTTCAGCTTTTCTAAAATGGAATTTTATTAAGTTGTACATTTTCTATTATGTGATATCAATTCAATTACAAATAACAAGGTTACCTAAGTGATAAAATTCTGGTTGAAGCAAGTTACAATTGTCTTATGAATATTAGACCTATTCAAATTAACTAAAATAAATCACTAGGAATTTTGTCAAACAATAACAGATTTGTCATATTTTATGAAAATTTGTCTTCCTCAGTGACAATTATTTCTGACTAATTTTATCATTGCTTATCAAAAATTTAATTCTTTTTGTTTTTTAATCGAAATTACTTTTTTCCAATATCACTTAATTATTCCTAATCTGGGTCTGTTTTTCTTTTTTTTTTTTTCTTTAGAATCAATATTACGTCGTAAATTTTCCTTCATTTCTTATTTAGCCCTAGGCACTTTACTTTCAATCTCTTATTATTGGCTCTTTTTAATGAGATCACTGAGAGAGGTATGGAAGTATTTATTACCTGTCCATTATTTCTAACAGGAAAATTTTACTTCAGTAATGATTTTTTTAGTTTTTAAAATGGCGAGTTTTACTATTTGAGCCTTTAAGAGCTTTGTTTCAAGTCAGACTTTATCGTTGTCCCATTTCCTCTAAGGCAGTATTAGTCCATCGAAATAAATCAAAATGACAAATATTGATGTGTATTTCGATTATCCTCACTTAAATGTACCGGTTTTCCCCGGAACTAAGTTCGTATTTTTAAGTCACCAGTTTCTCTCTTCGAGAAAAAAAAAGACATCTTAGTATTACTTCTTCGAATTGATAGGAAGATGTTTGAATTATCGAACTAACGAATTTACTTGCTAATTTCGGGAATTTATCGTGATTGATTCTATTAAGTTACTAGTTACTGTCACTTCATTATAATGATGGAAGAAATATTTGACTCAATTATTCTGAATACTTTCAATCAAGCATAGTGGTTTTCAGTGAATTGTTGAATAAGTAACATCGTTCTCATCTAACATAAATCTGTTTCTAGACTGACTATTTTAGTACCACAACTTATCAGTAGCAATAGTTATAGAATAAAGAGTGCTTAGTCATAAATTAAATTTGAATACTCGAATACAATAATTGGAAATAATTGAAAGCGAAATAAAATCTGAACCATAATTGATATTTTGCTGTTCAATCATGTAAGATTGAGAAAGAACAAACAATGATATGATTGTTTACTGATAATCTTCCTTTATCACGCAAAATAATAATTATTATTACTACGTTATTCTTTTCCCATATCTTAATTATGTCATTAAGAGTCAGAAGAGAAAATTTGTCTAGAAAGTGCATTGGAATAATTTTTCAAATGAGATAGAAAAGTCGGTTAATGTTTAATATAACCAATCTTTCCCTCATATTTTCCGTTCCTCTCTTTTCTTTTCCATTTCTTACGCCATTAAATTGCTGAACGTTTCTCATTTCTTTTCACTTCTCTCTCCTTCATTCATTTTCAAGTACATTTTGCTCATCAGTTTATGATTACAATCAGAAGATAGTCTAATCTGTCATAATTCTTATAATTTCTTTAAAATGAAAACAAAACAAAATAAAAATAAAAAGACGACGAAAGATTACTTTATCCTTTCTCTGTTCATTCATTTTTCATAAACGTTTGTTTTTATAGCTTTTTTTTAAAATGCGATTTATAATATGACATGGGCTATAATTTATTGTTATATTTTCTGACATATAATTGGAATCGCTCAATTGTTCAATTTTATTTGAAAAGACAAAAGTTCTGATTAATCAAAGCTAATTTTGTCGTTTGTACAAAATATGTCATTTCTTTTCCTCACTTCTTCCTCAACCTCTAACGTTTTAGTTTTAGTAATTGCTATCTTACCAATGTCATATTCACAAGATTTACTAATGATTGGAAAATCTCAAGGGTGATAATAATTTCCGTATGATCTGATCTAATCTGATGATTCTTGTAGAATTCTGCTCAATTATTAATCTTAAATAGTTTTCAGAAATTTTCATTTATTTAGTAAAAGTTGTTTAGCTTTGTCATATCATTATTAATTTGGTTTAATTATTATTCATAATTAAATTATTTTTTAACCTCATTTATTTGTCTGCCTGGTCTAATTTCAGTTCACTGATCCGCCTGACTCATTCTTATTTGATACAATTATTTATTTGTAAAAAGCTGTAAAGTGAAAGCGATGGTAAGCTGAAATTAGCACAGATATTTTTTGAGGGTTTGTAATAGTATGAGAGAGGTGAAAGTAGAAGGGAGTTGACAGATGACATTATTACAACGACTATATTGAGAAGATTGTGTTATACGAATTCATTGTTATGCAAGAATTAGTAAATAATGGTACCACTGATAGTTGTGATACCAGTTGCAGTAGTAATAATATTTTTATCAATCAAACCTCATTTATATCAGTTGACATTCTGCACATTAGTAGTATACCTTTCGTATCAATGTATCTGATGATAACTGATACGACTCACCTTGTAAAGGTCAATCAGGTGCTGATAGATGGGATAGAATCAGTGGTGGGCATGAAATATGAGATTGATCATTGGAAATTATCTCTTTCAGCTTTTTACTTGCACCACGTATCTTTTACATATAAATCACCAAAAAACGTTATGATATAATTTTTTTTTGAAATTAAAATTGGTCCTTTTGTATTATAATTGATTTTTTTATAAGGGGAATCTTGAAGGCTTATTTCAAACTCCAACTTTTTGAAATTTTCTTGTATATGTCCAGCAGGAGAGGTAGACAGCTATTCGTACTTTATAACAAATTAGTTAATACAGAGTAGACTAAAGACTTTTAAATTTTAGGCTTTGTTAATTTCGAAGAAATGGATCGGATGGTGGCTGATCGATGTGACGGGATCGATTTAGCTTTTGAACGGGCCAAAGGTAAAATTTACTTTTTTTTATCTCTCTAATTAAAATGCTGCGAAGAAAAAAAAGACTTACAAATCGATGAGTATTCTTCTCGTTCATATTCAAAATATTCAAAACTCATTTTAAAAAAAACCAAAATAAAGCAAAATTTATGAAATCAAGCGCAATAAAAAATAGTCGAGATGAAAAGATTCGAATATTCAAATCTGGAATTAGAACTTAAATCTTAAATGAGTGCCGATTATTACCTTCAGTTGGCAATTCTCTTCAACTGGGAAGAAATGCACAAAAATTCAAAAAATTTGCACCAAAATATGTCTGTTTAGAATTTTGAAAATTCAATCGTGTTGCATTGGGAATAAGTTCATTTAAAAACTTTTAGAATGAAACATGCTTTATTAATTGTCAATTTCATATTATTATTCAAAAAAAAAAGAAAATTTAAACATTCCTGAAAATTTTAATTTACGTGCTTACTTCATAAATAATTTATTCACTTGCAGCGTGGACCAAATATTGCAAAGATTTATTAAATCACGTATCACGTCGGGTGCAACTTGACTTAGAGCACGCAAAACGCATACAAAATCTTGCTAATCAGTCGAAAGCTTCTATTAGTGAGGTTAATTTGTACAGTATTTTCATTTTTTTTGACTGATTTCACCTTTTTAAGCAATAGTTTGTGGGGCAAAAGTTAAGAGGCAAGCTTAAATAAAATTTTAAAATTTCATTTACAAGTCAGTAGTTAAGTCTTAATCTTCCTTGTTATAAGACAAAATTGATCTTTATTACTCATCGAGTTCATGGAGTTTGAAAAATTAAATTCTAGAAATTCGACCTATGAATATTAATGTTTGCTAGCCAAATGACAATTTTTAATTTTAAATCTTTTCTTGCAATGGTTTTCTTTCCAGCACTATCTGCCATTGAAAGATGTATTCGAGAATAGTTTCGAAAATGACATCACATTTTGCGAGCAAACACAAGAAGTTGTAAAATATATTCAGGATAGGTTTATTAAGGTAATTCCTCGTATTTATTTACGTAACGGTTTCATCTTCTTCCTGCTTCCTTCGATCAATACTCCATCATCATTCGAGGATAAAAATCCTGATCCGGAATGGATTACTCTTAAATGCCTTCCTTTCTGCCTGCATATCTGATCTGTATTCCAAATACGAATGATAATGATATCTAATTGTAGTCATTAGAATTGAGACGAGACGAGCATGAACGTCAACGAAGAACATTAAAAAATGAATGGTTACGAGTAATAAAACAAGTTGTAAGTAACTTCTTGTTTTGTGATAAGCTCAAAACATTTCGACTAAACGACAGAATGAACATTCAATTATGCGTGAGGATTTCAAAAGATTCAACTAGAAAAGAAATATATTTTGCAGAAGGATACTCAGCAGGAGCTACAACGAGCACGGACGTTACTTGGTTCACGTGATGATGGCTATCGAAAAGCGCAAGAGATATCCATTCGAACAGAATCTACGGGTCCAGCTGTCGGTTCGGAACTTCTTCGACGTCGAAAAGAACTGGAAAAAAGACGAAAAAATGAAGAAGAAGCACTAAATAAGGTTTGTTAATCTAACTTTTAATGATAAATATCGATATATTTCACTCAAGCAGAAAACATACGCTTTTATTAAATTGGAATTAAAATGAATTCGAGATATTCTGTTACTTGTTTCAGTAGAAGTTATTGAAGTCGACGTGAAACAATGAATCTAGGACCATTTTTGACTATATTTATATATGAGTTATGAGAAGAATTGTTAACATGAAAGTTAAGGAATTTTTAGAGAGATGAAGCACAGAATCAAGTTGAGAGACTTGAAGTGGAACTGGAACGACGACAGCATCACATGGAGAATACAAAGGTATTGATATTTCTCGAATGATTATTATCACAGAGAATCTGCAACATTTTCATGTAGGATAAACTTGAATAATTAGTTAATTTAAGTTAATTTCCTGTAAAGAGTTCTATTTAACAATTTGCTAAGAACCATCATGATGAAAATACAAATGAACTCAAATTTTATTGGGTAAATCTATTTACAAAAAAACAAATCTATTTGTTTTTTTTATACTCAATAATTCAAGTTGATTTCAAAAATTTGAGTTCATTTGTGTTTTTCTCGACTGAATTAATTTTGGGGAATTTTGAATATCGCTGAAAATTTCTGTCTCTAAAATCATATTCATGTCTGGCAATCAAGATTCTTTACAAGAGCTGAAGAAAAGTGATCCTCTCCGTAGACATAAATCTCTTTTTTTTAATGAAATATTTCGGAAATCTTTAAAAATAAATCCGTTTTTAGCATACAGCTTTTTCTCTGCTTCTATCTTCATATACCACTGTAATGTGTACAATTTAATTTCACATTTTTAAACTTTTTTTTTTCTCTCCGATAAAACAAAACTATTTACCATCACTTTTCTCGAGAAAATGTCTTCGAAAATTATTCATTTCATTTTCGTTTCAATCCATCTCGTCGCCCTCTAATTTTAAATCAGAAATCAGATAGAAAAAATTTCCCTTCATGAAAAATAAATCTTTAAATTTGAATAAAATATTTAATGGAAATTTTTTGATCGTTTTTTTTTTCTTTTATGAATTGAGAGAGAATGGCCAGAAGATGAATGAGGAGAAGTGAATAATGAGTAGGAAAGGGGTGAGAAATGCAAATGTATTAGTTTAGTCATTACATTACTTTGATGTTGGCCAAAAGAGCCAAGAAGAGCCTGAGGTTTCAATGAAAACGGAGCAAAACGAATATATCAAGACCTTTTTTTTTCCATTTTCTTCTTCCTCTTTGATCAATGCCGCATAACAAATATTCTCTGATATTCTTTCTCTTTAGATGGAAAAAATATTAAAAAGGCACTACTAGTTAGTTCTTACGAAATGACTGAAAATAGGCCATCTAGCTCAGATTAAGACTCAGAAACTTTGACATGTCTTTTAACTTAGGAGATAATGCTAGCGAAAGAAGCCAGCAGCTAACTAAACTATTGATCGCTATTAATTAGTCGCACATCCTTTATTATCTTCAATTTCGAGTGTTGTTTTGGAAATTAGAAAATCTCTTTCCATGAATGGCAGAAAGACTTTTTTTTTTTGTGCAATTTGTACGATTCATATTTGCTAATAAATCTAGGTAGAGAGAAATGGGCAAATGTGAGAGACTAGGCTTCTATGTTTTAGCAATATTGGAAGACTAGGAACTATGACTTGATAAGGAAGTCTTGATGAAAGCAACTAAACAGTGATAAATGTACGGAAACATTTATACAGAAATACCCTTAGAAAAAAATTACAATTATAAACCATAAACTAGTATTCAAAACTTTTAAAATGAAAAATTTAAGGAATGATTTCCAATTTTCTATTTCAGATTATAATGATTTATGGGTCATATCCTGTTTATCTTAAAGAAATTAGTCTTTTAGGGAAACGACTTAAGATATATTTATAAGGGTCAGAGCACTTTCAATTTCTTTTTCTTTTTTTTTTGAAATTGCATCTTTCTGGAATGACAAAGGTGAGGTCAAAGGTAGCTAGTTCTGTGCAGTAATTTGAAGAATACGACACACTTCTGGCCTGCATATTTATGATTCTGAAATTGAGAATTAGATCGATCTGTGCTTAGTGTGCGGCGTAATTTTATGGTATCTCATCTGAGCATTTGATCACCACCACCTGAGGTTCTTGAAGTTCGTGGTGAAACTTCTTCATCACTCCTTCCCTTATTAGTAATATTTCCCTCTCGACACTATTTACAACTGCCCATTTAACGTATTTTAATAATGTCTTAAATGCGTAAGCTGTACTATCTAATTCTGCCTTTTTCAGGTTCGAATTGTCGGGCAGCTTAGGGAATTAGTTTATCGATGCGACCAGACGACGAAAGCTTGCTCCACACATTACTTTCAGGTCAGTTTCAAAGATTTTGATTCATCTACTCGATCAATTTAATCCGAACAACTAACTCCATCTATCAGTGCAAAAGTTCCAAACAAATATTAATAGTGTAAGTCTATGAATGATGAAAAAATGAGTTTTTTTGATCAGTTTTGGTACTAGGCCATTAGTTTAGGCTCTCGAGATTGATCATCATCACTTCTTTCACAAGCCAATTCCTAATTTCTACCCTTGCTTCCTTCGCTGTCTCTCTCTCTTTCTGTCTCCTTATCGGTCTATTTTTCAAGATTCATTTGCAGTGAAAAATTGAATAGTGTTTTGAAATAGGAAACAACGAGCAGAATAGAGCTACCAAGGGAAGAGAGAGGGACCAGGTAGCAGTTGTTCTTTCCATTCATGCTAGATAGACTTTCCCGGGCCTAGCAAGGCCTTTTCCATATCTCATATCCAGTAGCCTTTCTCTCATTTTCATTTTAGAATCAATTCTCATCATTACTTCCACTCTTTCCTTCTACCACCTCACAATCATTTTTCATTTTCCCTTCTGCTTCCCTATTTCCTTCTGTTCTCTTCTCTCTTGACCCTGCCTATTTTCAAATTCAAAATTAGATCATTTACTTATAGACCTTAGGCCTAAGGGAAAACGCTCAAAGTATACTTTAATCAATCATTCATCATTCATCTCTCATTATTTCCTTCCTCTCACCGATTTATCCATCATTCCTTTCATCCTTCCCTTTTTGCCATTTTTACTAAGCTTTCTCTTTTACTTGTAAGTTTCCCACAGTTAAAAATACGAGGAGAAATTGAAGTATAGCAAGCAATCGAACAACCAATCAGGAATCAAAAAAGCCAAATAAGAATCAAACAACCAATCAAGAACCAAACAACCAACCAGTACCAGAACTATTTGACACAAACGGATGGAATACTGAAAAGCTAGATCTACTTTTGTCTTAAGAGATAGAGAAAAGAAGTGAAGATTGCTGTGCTTCTTCCATTCTTCAGTGCAATTAAGGAGTCTAAGGGTTCATGTCAGACTATGATATGATAAACACTAATCATTATACTTATATTTAGCTAGAGGGAACGTACTTTGTTGATTGCCATAGAACTACTTGTAAAATAAAACCAACCGGTAGCTAATCAAGTCATTATGATCATCTCGCCTTAATTAATAATACATTCAGAATTTTTCTTATTCATTCTCCCGAAAATTTTCAATAATATTCTTCAACATAATGCAATATTAATTAGTTTTTGTGTCAAAACCATGATATCATCTCACAGATTTTTTTTTTCGTCTAGATATCTTTGAGATTAATAAATCAATTTAAATTAATAGAACACATCTGAGACAATATTAAATCAATTAATAACTTTTGATTAGTTTCTTTAGCTATTGCTAAAATAGTATTCCATTTTTTAGATTTGCCTTGAAAAACATTAGTCTTGATGTCATACCAGAAATAAATCTCAATTACTTCTGGTGTAACTTCTCCAGCGTTTATATTTATTTTCATAGACCTACTAAATATGTCGTATTTTAGTAGGATCATGTAATGTGATCTTATCACACTTAACAGATCGGATATTCAGTTATCTTAAGATACTGATAACATTATTTATCAAAATCATACTGATGTCAGCGACTTTATTCGTAGAATTCTTTTATTTCAGGCAGCTACTGTATTTATTGATTTCTTTTTACTGTTTCATATTTTTTGATCACTTTCAAATGTTGTCTTTTTTTTGAAAATATTTCACAAACGCATAGATCGCATTTGTTGAAGCAAAATCAAACGATGAAAATTTCATTTAAGTGGCCAACTGAAGTTGATTTAATCGGACTGAATTGAATTGAATAAATTCCAGCCATTTTTTAACTCATTCAAAGCTGAGAGATAAATGATTTGTGAGGAAAAATTTTCCTGCTTAAGAATCAAATAGTGGCCCATTTTCCCTTTGAAAATCAAAAAGTCATCGTTGTGTTAAAAAATTCAGATGGAATATACAAATGATGGCAAAAATTTTGCAACATAATTTTTTCATCGAACTTTCAACAATTTATTATCTTTTCTTTTACTAATTATTACTTTTTTAGCTTTCTTTTTCTTTTTTCTTAAAAAAAGAAAAATTAAAAGGTTTAATTCAAAACTTCTCTTCCTCTGTTCCACAATTTTTCACAGTGATTAAAAACTTAGTCGTTAATTTTTACCTGTCAATTTACTTGCTTAATTTGCTATTTTTTGACAGTGTTTGGGCATGATTCAACTAAAATTTGAATATAATATTTGTTAATCACCAATAATATCTCTGTTTTAAAGTTTTTTTTTTTTCATTTTGTTTAATTTGAGGAATCATTTCCGGTAGAATTTTCGAGAGAGAAATAAGAATGAAGCATTTTTTCTTTGAATTGAATTATTATTGTTGATCCTAATTTACATAAAATGCTCACTACCGTATTCTTCAATAAGTTTATAATTTTCTTTTTGCTATAGGCATTGGCAAATCTTTGGGTACCGCAACCAGGGAAGTATCACGAATTCGCGGATGCTACGCGAACATACATTCCCGGGGCTGAATACATGTCTTTCCTACAAAACCTTCCACGCCGTACAGTCTCTACCGGATCGCTTTTCCGGCAAGTATTATTTATTTATCATAATTATAAATCTTTATCGGTAATAAATTTAATTAAAGTATTTCTAATTGCTCTATTCCTTATCTAAGTATGAAATTTGTTGTGTAGGCTTGAGAAATTATTTTAATCGTTAACAGTGATTTGTAGAGGCGATAATGGTGATGGTATATCATCAGAAAATCAGACCTCTTCATCATCATCAGTTTCATCACAGCGACGAAATGCAGTTGATTTAGCGGATCAGGATGTAATCTTCGACAGAAAGCAAAAGAAAAACGGTGGTCTGTTTTGTTGGTTTGAAATAATAATCAAATTTTTTTTTCAACATTTCACTTTTTGTGTTTTATTCAGAATTTTGATTTTGAAACTGTAATTCAAAAATTTTAAATGAAAATATGAAAGAAAAAAATATATGTGCTTGATTCGTTGCACAATTATTTTTTCAATTTATTCTTTGCATTTCTGAATTTCTGCTAAGTATTCTTGAAAACACTTTCGAAGGCATTTTTGAGATTTAATTTGCAATCTAACATTAGATATCAATTATCAAATGCTTTTTCAAGCATGAAAGTTTGCTAATTCTTTTTTTACAAGCTTTGGTTCACATTTTTAATCTAATTTTTACTAAATATTTGAATCGATTTTTTGCTAAAATTGCAAATAATTTTTCCAACCACCGATAATATTTGAAATGTCATTCAATTTTTGAAACATTTATGTAGAAAGATATTCGCTGCTATCATGAAATCATATCTTACAATGTTCCATAAACTTTTTCTTTTCTCTTAGGAATAACTCTTGGAAATGCATTTTAGCTAGCTGTAATTAAATGTGGAGGAAAAAGGATGAAGATGAGGTGTTGATGGAATTAAGGGAAATTTGCTATAGGGATTTGAATTTAATTAATTTTAGAATACTTTGTTGTTCATTTCTCTTCTGAATTGATCGTTCATTCATCTCTTCCATTCTTCAATTCTCAATTCATTTCATTCATTTATTTATTTGTTTATTCAGTATCAAGCCTGCACTCTGAACAAGCCAATCTTCATGTTTTATTGATGTACATTTCAGCTCGATTATTTGATCATGCTCCCATGGATGGATCAAATACTGAAATTGCCAGGCTAGTTAACATTCATTTTTTTCCCCCTAAAATTAATCATTTAATTGATCTAACTTAATTTACATGCAACTTTGGTTTTTTTATTTTCACCTGAATTTTACCTTCTAGATTTTTATTGAATTAAGGAAAAGTTTTCTGAAGTTTAAAAAAAAAATTTAGATCTCATACGTTACAACGTGCACGACAGCCAACCAAATGTGCTCATTGCGAGACTCTTTCATTACTCTCAACGATTCAATGCTCGAAATGTGGTATGACCTGGCATAAATCATGCTTGCCACGGATCACCGTCCGATGTGATCAGAATCCGAAGAGTTTTTCCGATTCATCTCGACGTACCAGTGTATTCGGTGTACCGCTATCGAATCAGCTGAACGGTCATTCACGACTGGTTCCTGTCGTTCTGGAACGTTGTGTTGATGAGCTTCAGAAGCGTGGATTAAAAGTGAAGGTATAATTTTAGCAGTTAAATTTTTTTAGATTTGATTGTTAAAATTCAGCAAACATAATGAAACATTTGAAGGATAGATATTGAAAAGAGCAGCAGAAAAATGCAATCTCTACTGGTATTACCGTATTTTTTGTCTTCCTCCATTAAATTATTACAATTTTAGGGTATATATCGTACATGTGGGGTAAAAAGTAAAATTGAGCAAATATGTGAAGATTTTGAACGATCAAGTAGTGGTAGCGAAGTGGATTTGAGTGGTTATCATCCGATGAATATTGCTTCGGTGGTTAAATTATATCTGAGAAAGTTACCGGAACCATTGCTAACTCATGAGTTATATGATGAATGGATAGCATTCGCTGAAGTGAGCAATTCTGAATGATTGGAAATTTAAAATTTTTCAAAGTTTTCCCTGAAGTTTTTGAGCATCGTTTGGATTTTTGGTATCAGCTTAATTTTTTATCATCTAGAAATATTTTTTTTTCCAAGTACTACTGAGGAATTGAATTATTAGCGGTTATCTCTCAGTTTACAATCTTTCAGTAATCTGAATATTATTTGATAACGAAAATTTTTTTCATATACAGAGAAATCTTGTCGAAGAAGATCCAGAAATCGTTGTTCATATCAGATCACTGATAAAAAAATTACCAGCAAGAAATATGGATGCATTGCAGTTCTTGCTGTTACATTTAAAACGAGTCACTTGGTCATTTCTTTCATTAATTTTTCATTTTATTTATTTTTCCGGATAAATTATGTAAATATTTTCGGGATCGTTATTATTTAAGTTGATGAATTTATTTATTTGTGTTTAATTATTTTCCGAAATTGACATTTAAAGTAAATATCATTTAATGCAGGTAAATGTAAATGATAAAACTGAAATATCATTTAATACAACTAAATGAAAAATGTTGGAAGTTTTTAAAAAATACACATGAGTTCTCGCAGCAATTCGAATCGTAACTTCAAAAAGTTAATTTGATTATTTTATGGGATTTAGGTTTGAAATGGATAATCTGATGACAGCATCTAATTTGGGTGCTGTAATAACTCCATCGATGATTTGGAAACATCCATCTCCGTCTTCTACTTGCAACAATAATTCCTTTCTTTCCAATGCTCATTTAATGAGTAAAGCAGTGGAACTAATTATCAAGCACGCTTTTGTTAGTTTTCTCATCTTTATATCTATGAAATCTTATATCTGTTTTTATAAAAATTGCTATAAATCAAAATCAAATTTGTAATTTTAATGGCAGAAAGTTGATCAATTTTAATAACGATTTGAATTGATCATAAAGAGAGCGTAGTTTTTGATTTCATTTTGTGTTGTGGATTGAGAAATTTGTCTAATATTTATATCAATTCAATAATGATAGTAATCATAATCGAATGCAGAAAAGTCCTAGCACCTTTGTATTTAACCATCAGCAATGATAAATGATAAATGATGAAGGGGAGACAATTTCCTGAAATTTCTTATTACCTTATAGGTCACCCCAGTCACCTCATTTTCTAATTTTTAGTTCTGGTTTTTTTTTTCTTTCACTTAATAAATTCAGGAAGTGTTTAATGTTGATGTCGCCGAAGACAGGCGAATCTTTTTCCAACGATATCCAGATGCCGCAGATTCACTTACCATAGATCCGGAATTAGACGATCGGTTATGTGAAGGTGAAGGTAATCGTTACCTATCGTTAACTTTTACTGTTTCCGTTGCCTTCAGTTCTTTAGCACAAAATCAGGGAACGNNTTTTTCACATTTCGATCCCTTCATCAACTATTCATTACTGAGTTTGCAACTTTTATTCTTTCAGGAATAGCGGATGAAGATTTACTTGAAGATGACACGGATGCAGTTTGCTCCAGTTTCCTTCCTCAACCACCAACTCCGGATTTATTGAAGAATACATCTCGTAACAAAAATGAAGCTTGTAAGAAGTTTTTTTGGTTTAAAATTTACTTTTTTTCCCAGTGGTAAAAAGAATTAATAAATATCAAGATTTCGAGTGAAAAAAAATTCCAAATAAGTCTTATTCTATAAGTCTTACTCTATATTTATTAAAGTAATCTTGTTATAGTTTTATAGCTAAGAATAATATAAGTCTGCTAATATTATTTGAAAGTAAGATCACTGTAATTAACATTTGAACTGAAAATTAAGGTGTGGGAAGCAGTAAATTTTGTTCACTAAATATCGGATTAATTAATTAGTTACGTATAATGATAAATCATTGTAATGATATTTCAGATTCCATAAGTGAAGATATCGATCTAGACAGTCCCTCAAGATCGGCTCGTGCAAGTGGTTCAAGTCAGTCCGGCAGGATATCTGAAAGAACTTATTCATTGACGGGTTTGTTGCGCAAATTAGTCTGAATTAAAATAATTCAAATTTTCTTCAAATTACAAACGTCTCAACATTTTGTCTTTAAATTTTCTCAAATATACTATAAATTTCGATATTTATAATTAATCCTACTAGAACACTAAATTCATCTCATTATTCGTTGTTTGATATCTAAAATACTATGCAAGATCAAGTTTCCTTATGCAATTAGTGCCAATTCAAAATGTTACGCCATAATCAGGAGAAATATTTCTGTTCCTGTGATCATCCCCAAATATCCGAAAACATTTTCAGATCGACTGTCGGGTACTATCGAGAAAGATGGTGGAGATACCGGCGGTAGCTTAACACGTTTACGTAACAGAATTGACAAGAAGCGTAGTTACACGACTTCAATTCTGGTATCACCGCATCCGGATCGGAAGTTAATGCTACCGCAAAGACAGCATTCGGCAGAGGATAGTAATCCGTTTAGCATTTCTTCCGGTGATGTAACTGTTGACGTTGGCAAAGTACGATCGTTACTTTTTGCTCTTTTTTAATTAGAGAGAAAGATTAAATGATTAAATTTTTCTTCGTGTGAGTTAATTAATTTGTTAAACCCACCAAGTTTTGAAAATAATTTAAAAAAAATTCAATTTGCCACAAACAATCGTTTTTTTAAACGCCTGACTTCCCTCACTTTACATATTAAATTTTACTGAACCAAATAGATTCAGTCAAATCAAAAATGTGTTTTACAAATTTATAGCGTGATAATTTTTCGGTTTCTCAGCCAGCGACACTAATTTACTTCTTAATTCTCATTCTTGATCACATAGGATCAGTTCTATTTGCCGAATGTTACTGATAATTGTGGACATAAATCGGCAGAACGTGAGCAACTGTTGTTGACGAATCTTTGTAGCCGGTTGAGTACAGTAGGAAAGAATTTCGAGAATGACCGTACATCGATGAATCCACAACTGGAAAATACCGACAACAGTAATCCATGTATTCATTCTGCTGGGAGAGCTCTTTTCCAAGGTGCCGATGTCAGCTATATATGAAAAAATAGGTCACTCTCATTTCTCTACTGATATTGACCTTTTTTTTTTTTTTTTTGTTAATATAAATTAAATTATTTAATTTCTGGTTCGATCTGAGATTGATCAAGAAGAGATTGTCATTGTGTTTCGATCGTACAAGAAGAACATTTGCGCCCAAGCAAGAGCTGAAACTGATGTCTTCTAATTTCTGACAATCATTTTCAGCATTTTTATTAAAAACAAAAATCATTTTGTTATAAGTCCTGACTTCGGGCAGAAATGAATAACTAAAGCAAATGATATAGAGAAACAGGGAGGTATGGTTCAAATTCCAAACTTCGATTCTGTCCAGATTAATATTTGCTTCTGTTCATCTGTCCTTTAATGTTGTACTTTTTCTTTTCTTTTTTTTTTAACAATATTTTCGTAAATTTGTAAATTTCTTTGAAAGAATACAGGGAAGTTAGCAGATTTGATTTTTCCAGCCAAATCTTTACTTCTTAGTTCAGGTATGTTTCACCAATTCCAACGACTGGTACTTCTTACAGTTTTTAGCTCTTATGAGGAATTTCCAAAATAGAAAGAAGAGAAATAGCCAATTAGAGAAGATTTACAGTAAACAGTTTGTTTTGTACATTCGTCAGAATTGGAAAAATTAATGTCAGCTGTTCATATCATAACTTAGTTGTGGAATGAAACTATGTTGTAGAAAGAATATAAATACTGTGATATAGTAATTATCAATCAGAAATTAAGTAAAGCTAGAATGAACAAATTTCCAAGAAAAAGGATGAATTTCCTTCTCACCAGGCTATTTTCGATTTTTTCAACACAAGGAAGACAAAGTTGACTGATTAACTAAATTTTCAGCTTTATTTTAGTCTCCAAACAGTATCTGTGATTCTTAGACTTCTTTACCTAACAGTATCTGTGATTTTTTTTTTCTTTTCTTCTTTTTTGAAGCATAAATAAAATATATTTTTTTGATATACTTTTTTGTTTCAAGGAAAGGAAAAAGAACAAATGTGCTATCATTTTTTTTTTCCTTCTAATATTATTTTTATAATTGGTCTGTTTTTCTA